>CAODLS010243924.1:0-11208 GCA_948243855.1 Flueggea neowawraea
AACATGGCAAATGCTATGAAAACAAAGAACACCCCAGTTGCAAGAAATAGACCAAAATACATAAGCGCTTTTCCTGAAGGAATGTTACTGGTGGCAGACTGAAAATTCCCTGGCATATCTCTCACTCCTTTAGAAACCCTACAGAAGCATCGAAAGCAATAAGCAAAGAAGCATCAACATCTCATGAGTTTACTACAAACCCCCCAAAACACACTATTGCATGTGCATTTGGGGAAAACTGAAAAGGTACAACAACATAATGATAATTACCAATGAAATCACAAAATCCTCAAACAGGGTAACGCCCATGGTGGGCAGTCCTCAATCATATTATACAGTGTATGTACCGTGAAAAGGTACAATAACAAAATCCTCAAACAGGGGTAAGCCGGCCAGTCTTCAGAATTTTCAACGCAAGATCAAGGCAAAAGCAAGTGCAAAGAAACAAATTCTAGAGTTTAACAATTCCATCATATTATACCGTGAATGCAACTGGCATTTAAATATCTGCTCAAGCTAGAGGAAACATCCTAATCATGCCAACTAAATTAAATCACGAGACACTGAATGCCAGCCAGGAAATCAGTGTGAAAAATTATTGACCAGAGTTTTTGACAATATTAGATCAAGGAGCAACCATCAACCAACAAAATTTTCATCAACTCATAATGCCACAACTCATAAGCAATCAATTATATAACAAACTCCATGTGCTCTTAACTGTATGAATAAATTCAAAACCGCGAGACTAACGGCACTCACTCCATCATCAGTCACGATTAAATTTAGCCAGAATTCACTCAAGCAACAATGAAGCCAGTACAAGTTTAAATAATTAGGTTTTTGCTTTCATTTTTTTTCTCAGCCAGTAATTCGCTTCTCTAGATGATTAGCTTACATAAAGCGCTGATTAATTCCATTATACAATGAAAACACAACGCATCGAAATATAAAGTTAAATAAAATAATTGAAGATAAAGCGGAGGTGATAATTACACATTAAAGGTCCCCGAAACGGTGTCGTTCGCAGAGCGAACGGCCGATTCTATATCGAATCCAAAGCTCAAACCTCCAGTGGTGGAGCTCTCATCGGCGTCCCTGGTCGAAGCGTACGAGTTCCATTCAGCCAACAGAGACGACGACGACGCCGCCGCCGGCTTTTGCTGCTGATCTTCGCCGCTACTAAACCATCCTTGAGCCATTTTCTGCATTTTTTTTCGTCGAGAAACAAGTAGTCCAAGTCGAAAATTTGATTCGGAATTTCTATCCTTCGGTTAAATAAATAAACGATTCAGTTGGTGTCTGAAACTGAAGTTAGCTTCGGAATTAAGCAAAAATAAAATTTAAATATAAATTGGATTTTTACCTTTAAACGGTGTCGTTTCTCAGCAATCCGAAGCTAGAATTTTTTTAACCTGCGCAACGACGTCGTTTATAGTAACTTCTTTTTTTTTTCTTAAACGGGGATTACTTATAATTAATTAATTTTTACATTATTAAGAAATTCGCTGTGTTATTTTTTAACTTAAATTGATAAGTAAGAATATAGAATGTAAAATATCGATTTATTTTTTCTTTTTTTGTGGTCGAGTTATTAATATGATATTTCCATAAAAATTATGACGAAATTAATTTTCACAGCTAGACAATAAGTATTCGAATGTTGCATCAAAATATTAAAAAAAAGAGAGAAAAAAGTAAACAAAATAAACTAATTAACAAAAATATTTGTAACTAATTGAGCCTACATATTATTGTAAACAAAAAATTAATCAGCACTGATGAACTAAAACACACGATTATTCCTAATTAAACCACAAAGTCCTATCTAGTATTGATCTGCAGCAGGAGACTCGGACCTCGGAGCCGGAGATGGAGCAAACGGGTCATAATCACCATCATCGCTTGGCATCGGAGGTAAAGCTGGCTCATCATCACTTGGCTCTGGTGCTGGACTAACTGGCTCACCACCACCAATCTTCGGCGCAGGAGACCCGACTTTCGGTTGGCAACCCTTATTGGCACAATGTTCCTTCAACAAGAGGTGAAAAAATGGAGCTTTGAAGTGAGCAAAAATGGTGGAACCACAGTCTTTGTCGACTTCTTGAATGGCTTTGCAGCACTTAGAGCCGATAGAGACTCGTTGCGAAGTGTAAGATGAGATGATTTCGTGTAAGCAGTTCTGGGCTCTTTGGTGGAGAGCTGTTATGCAGGTTTTGAATTTTGGGTTTTGCCATGGAAGGGGCGTGGGGTGTGGATGTGGGATTGGGGGGAGCCATGGAAATGGCCATGCATGGCTTTCAGAAATGCATGAAATTGTGCAAAGAAGGAAGAGAGCAGCAAGAGCAATTGATTTTGTTGCCATGATTTATTTGGTAATTTGTGAATGTTTGAGAGATTGAACTTGTCATTATGTGGTATTTATGGACAATGAAGATAGAGTCCGATGGAAAATCTACCTTCTCAAGAGACAAGTCTCGATTGTATGATAATCTCAAAAAAATGATACTTAGTCTGTTCCTGATATACTTAAAGATATAGGAAGTTCATTTATGATCAAGATAATCATCATTAGTTATTAGATAAAGGTCTATCATTTAGTTCACATGGAGAAATATACGAAAAAATCAACTCATAGCTACCAAAACGATAGGAAAAATTAGTGGCATTACATATATTATCAAAAAAGAAATTACAGAATCGAATTCAGGTTAATTCAAAACGAAATTATAGGACTTTTAGGAGTTGCACCTCAAAAATTAGAGGTTCATTTGCATGAGAGAAGAGGCTACGTCTAGGTCCAAACTGCAACCAGGGAAAAAAAATCAATTTAGTTCAATTGATTGAAGCAAATAAATACAAACAAAAATCACTTGACATTGCCAATTTCACTATAAAATGGGAAAAAAAAAGTTTGACCTCATCAGGGATGGGTTTCAAGTTTTCACTTTTGTATCCAACAGAAGGGGGAATAAGTGCTCTTCTCTTCCCTGCATAAGAACAAGATAATGCAAGGATCAAACAGAAAGACTTTCTGAACGATACATTTGGCTCTAATTAGAATGGCACTATCACCAGGCTACCATACCTCCAGCTCGCATACCAATCAAGACCTCTTTCAAGCCTTTTATAATCTGTTAAAATTGATAAATTATGATCAGAAGACAAAAAATATGACCGAACAGATGATCAATAACCGAATAAATGAGAAAATGAATGAATAAAAGAAGGAAAGATTGCTTTCCACAAATGCAGTTGGTAGGTGCTATGTTTTAAATGATAGTAAGGTGTTCTCTGTATATTCCAAAGCAACATCTGTGGTAAAACTACAAACCCAATTTTACAAAGTTCATTTTATTAATTAACTCGAAGCACAATGGTGGAGTGGTATGAGCTCCTCTTCCCTTAACGAGATATTTAAATATTGGATGATTTAATCAAAAAATTGACTTGAAGCACTGTATCATACCTGGTTTTCATCTAGAGGAAGTATGACAGGAGAGCTTTCCCCACTGAATTGATCCACAGTGCTGCATCAAGTCACACCAGTTACTTAAGGACACTCAACTCAAGCGTGAATGTTGAAAGCAGGAGTTTTATCCAGGCATATATTCAAATTTGGATTTGGTCATCATCACTGAAAATTTTGCAGATTACCTATGAACAAAATACCCATTTGAGCACCGGCACACATAGTTTACTTCAACCAAGTCTCCTTCACGAGCTTCTGGCCCTTCTCCCTCAAGAATCTCTAAAAACGAATAAGTTAAAGTCTTAAATTCCTATTGCAGAATGTTGATTCTGCAAAGATATATATTACATAAATTTGAATGAAGATGATGCTTCTTATCCTACAACACAAAATGCATCATAAGAGCAACTAGAATGCCAACAATATCAAACCGGGACACAAAGATTAAGGGCCTATTTGGGAGAAACAACATATAGCAACCTTTTTAGTGCATAACAGGTAGCATTTTTTTTTAGAAGTCGTGTCACTAATTCTGCTTTTTCTATTTAAAAAATTGCTAACAATTATATGTTAAAATCTACACTTCCCTTTCCCTGGCAGATAATTCAAGATTGGTATTGCCCAAGCACCATTCCAGCCATTATTGTTGCCTTAACAGTTAGGCAGCAAAATACACACAGTTGGTCAAACATCAAACATAACACATGCATGATAATGCCAATCCATTAACATGGGAACATGGGTTGCATTGCTTGCAACAAGGAAAAAGGTACCTTGAATCCTCACTCCACTGTTAAGCTTCAGAGTCCTGGACACTTCAAATCCCAAACAAAATTTCATATTGGAACTTATAATGACTGGAATTCATTTGTCCACAAGTGACAATGAAGTAGACCATGTACCGAATTACTTCCGGTTCCTTCATCTCAGGCATTGGTGCCGCCGAAACGGGATTGACAGATGTTAGGATGGTGCTGAATCCAATCATCTTCAGTAACACCCTTCTAGGCAACCTTCTAGCAGGTAATGAATCAAAATGTTCATACAAGCCGGCAGCCATGGCATCCTTAGCTGCCTTGTCACTGCTTTTTTCTCTTGGCAAAATACAGCACCATGTTAACGATCGAAGCAAAAATGGCACCAAACAGCAAAGTTTATAGCAAAATTTCCAGAACTTTAATTGACAACATATACAGCATATTCAACAGTATTCAGTAAAAACATATGAAGGGTGTGTGTATGTGAAATAAGTATATTGCGTATTCATCATTCAAGTTGTTGCATTTCTACAAAGAGAGACATAGCAATTTTTATACTTTTCACCGTACAATCTACTTCTGCAATTTACTTGTTATCTACCACAAACAAACACCACATATATCTCTATTCGGTATTATTGCAACTACCCAATTCGCAATCTACTATATGCCTTCTAAATATACTCTAACACACCCAAACACACACATTGCTAAAGTAGCTTAAGCTAAAAACATGAGCGGTATCAGCTCATACAAAGCAGAACTTTAATTCAATACTTGCATAATTTTTATTACAAAAGAGATGGAACAGAAAGCATACCTTGGAGGGAGGAGCGAGCATGGGAAGTGAAACAAAGCATGGAGTGAGAGTGCTTGCATTTTCTCGAAAGAGTGGAGCAAATGCAATAGGGAGAGCTTTTAAAGGTCACAACGCAGCTCGCATCACAAGTCAAGAAAATGGATAATGTGGTGAACTAGATAAGATGAGAGTGGACATCGCCACATCAGATTCAGGATACAGAACATGTCCTACATTGAAACTTAGTTGTTTAGGGCTAATTACACAAAATTATCCACAAAAACTCAAAATTACATTCCAAAGGTCTTTCGATTTTAACGCATGCGTCCAATTTCATAATTTTTACGACAAACGAGCTAATTTTTTTGGTGGCTCAATGTTAGGTTCATATCATAGAATCAGCTTTGATGTGTGGTTCTCTAGGAACTACATGCATTCTGGGGCCAAGTTTGCAACAACTGCTTGGAAGTTGAACGAATTGAGAGCCTTTTTGTTTTTTTTTTTAAAGAAACGTGACCACCCTCACAAAAACTAACTCAGTTAGACTGATTTAATTGAACGCATGACACCCTACCTGTATTTTCATCTAAACTGGGCTAATTTGATTTGAGAGAGGTGGTGTAAAAGAACAATTAAAAATCGGGAAGGAAATCCCTGCCTCATCGAAATACATGAGTCTCAAAAAATTACACGGACCACTCATGTTTATATACAATTTTTAAGTTTTGTGATCAATTAACAGCAGAGACGAAGCCAGAGAATTTATTGCCAGGGGACACAACTTTAATATATAATAAAGAAAATCAGACGTAATATATAATCGCAATGCCTAGTCTCTCAGGGTAATGATTCTGCAAGACATTAGCTGTTTCCCGGGCTGCCTTCACCAATATACTTGACATTGACCAGTTCTGAAAATCAATTAGCCATACCATCTGCTCCTGATCAGGATTTGAAGTCATTATGGCATTCTCTATACAATAAGCCGAGTGGCTGATCTGTCTGCGAACCTCGCTTGTATTCTGACATCACAAAAACCATCTAAATACAACAAATTCTACACATGGATGATTGTAGACACAAAATGGCTAAACAAATCTACCTGGAAACCTTGTCTCAAGATGATAACAGTTCTTCCCTTTTTGTCCAAGAAATTTGCTTTATAAACTTTTCCGGTCTCAGCTTCTTTCGCAACATCTTCCTACAAATATGAAAACCAATAATCTCAATTGATACAGAAACAATGGAAATCATTTTCACTTTTTCTTTCATATTCTTTTGGTCAAGTTAACTATCAAAGCGACAAGGAAACAAGTTCAAAAGTTATAGCACACAGATCTCTCTTATGTGATAATGTTCAGCCAAAGAACCAAATTCTGCAACAATCCACTTGCTTGAATAGAGTAAATGCATTGCAACGACTGACCAATAATTTTCTTCTTCTTCGTCACTTTTAATTGAATCATAAAACTGATACTTACCCATCAGACATAGTTGGCTATGAATAGAATTCACCTATAAAAGTACATTACAAATTGGAACTGAGCATTCATAAATTCTTTTTCAAAATTCCAGATTGAGACAATAATACTGGATCCATAGTTAAATGTTTGCGATAAACTATTTCCTATCCGACTTCTTCACATACAAAGGAAAATTCTAGAAGTTCATTATTAATTTGGTTATGTCAAAAGAGGAGATGAATTACCTAAAAATGAATGGTGGTAGAACATTTATCATCCTCGTCATCTCAGTAGACCTCCTGGGTTTTAGCTCCTGAATTTAACTGTTCACAGATAACAGCAAAAAATATGCATTTTTTGCTGAATGTCAAGCTTTCTACATCCTCGGATCTCAAGCCTTCTTCGTTATCCTCTGTACACTAGAGTTGCCTACCTGCATCTCGTGCTGAATCTACAGAATCAAAATATGCATTTTCCACTGATAGGGTAACATATGTTATTTTCTGAACAAACAATCCCTCAAATCTAAGGCTACCAATATGGACGCAATCAACCACAAACAAAACCACCCAAAAACAACACAACAGTAACAATAGTGACTGAGACTTAGGTGTGTTTTCGAGTTCACAGGAATGCCTACAGAGAGTCCTAAAAATTAACCACTTTATTTGTTACGAAACTTCATTTTTTTACTAACAAGAAACAGAGTAAGTTTTGGATAAATTCTTTTCAATGAGTGATGAAAAATGTGGGATTGGATCCAATTGTTGTTCTTTAATTTCAGTTGCATATCAATGAACCACAATCAAAACCAATTATAATTAAGGCATATTCACAAACACCTAGCCTACACTCCGATTCTTCATTAACAGCGACAAATCTCCTTCAACTTCTTAGCATTCAACCAAATCAGCAAAATTTTACAGAAAATATAGTAAATTTCTCACCTACAAGCGTTGCTTGATGATTCAACAAGCTAGGGTTTATAGGCGTGAGCAAGAGTATGACCCGTGAGAAAGAAGCTGTTTTTTTTTCTTCAATGAACAGAGACGAGATTGAACAGAGACATGACCTCTAATGGTGCCCCCCTCTCACCTGTAAGTGAGAGGGGCACCTTGTAGGACGGAGCCGGAGGAACCCCTAATAAGGGGGTTTCGACCGGCGGCAGGTGGGGGCACGTGCCCCCATTAGCCCTGGTCTCCCTCCATCTCTGATTGACAGAATTACCGTTACCACTGAGAGCTATAGTGAGCAGTGGCGGACAAAGTATTCTGGCTAAGCAAGGGCTGAATCTGCTTAGTCAGAATTTGGCTATACGATCTGTACGAAAAAAAACAATATGTATATATATATATATATATATAAATTACATTAAATCTAACAAAATATTTGAATACATATTCTAATCATACAATTATTTTAACACACTCGAATCAAGAGATGATAATTGATTTCAGGCAACAAAATTTGCTTAAACATATAAAGGTTCAGATGCCGAATATTGCCAAGAAGTGGCCATCATGAAACAAATGGCCAAGGAAATCTTCTTCTGATCATTCAAAACAACGTCTATCAACTCAACAAGCAGTATCTAAATCCTTACAAGCTTATAGATACACAAAAATAACAAAGATTTTAGTAAATCATATTCACCCTTTTAACAAAACAGCATTATCATAAATGAACTAGAAGCTGATCAAACCATAAACAGATACAGAGAGTGATCCACAAAATAACAAGACATAACAATAAAAGCTCACATAGACATTCAATGCAATCAAGATAAGCAACAAGCAGTATGGACAAAAATCAGCATCAATATTCAATCACATACCAAATCATGCAAATTACTCGCAGATTTATATTTCAAGATTCCTGCCAATAACCATATGATTTGTAAATCCAAATCCTTAAAATAGAAAACTTCATCAACCATGCCAAAGAAAGGCAAGCAATTAGATAATTGCAGAGCCAAATTTCCACTAATGGGCATGTTATACTAAAAATAGCAAATGCCAAATCTCACTAAAACCAAATCATAGTCAAAATTTATGAAAATAAAGAATCAAATTGTCTTCATCATTTGATAAAAAGAGCAAAAAGAAAACCCACAACAACATAGCCAAATCAATACAGAGATACAAATCAAGTGAATCTTGTTGCCTTCACTGGCGAATCTAAGCAAGTCTCTAGCAGAAACCAGAGTAGATTTCAACAAGACCAAAACTTTAAAAGTCTCCTCAGGAAGAGGCTCCTTGCTGTCTCTAATCTCTTCAAACATTGGTGTGAAAAGCTTCAATCTTTTAGCTAGTTTACAGAACTAAATAAAATTGATCATCAATCATTTAAAAAAACTAACTCTAAATAAAATTAAAACTAAAATTTTGTTCAAAATAGAGAGAAAATGAGATGAGGCCTGACTCCTGAGGGACGACTTACCTGGGGCTGGAAGGAACGCCTGTCGTCAGCGAAGGAGGACGAGGCGGCGCGGCCTAGAGACTAGAGAGTGGAGCACTGACGAAAGAGAGATAGAGATCAGAGGAGAGTGGAGGCAGAGCAGTGTTGTCGTGCTGGCCGTGGGAAATTGGGTGTCGGTGGGTGTGTGCCTTCGTGCTTTAGGGGAGGCGGGATGGACTGAGATGGTTAGTGTTGGATTAGATTGTCGCATAATAAACCGAAATGAATTATAAAAATTTTAATTATTTAAAAAATATAAAATATAAATAAAAAATTAATAAATAATTATATTTATTTAAATTAAAAAATTATAATGAATTAATTAATTATATTTTAAATTTATTTTTATGATATTAAATATTATTAAATATTATTATTTATTTTTTTAATTTAATTTTTTTATTATATTGTAAATTAATAATAAATAGTTATATAAATATTTTTAGATAATTCGAATAAAAAAATAATTATTAAATATTAAAAAGTATACCTACATAATTTGTTTTCATATGTACACTGTCCTGTATTTAGTTGAATGATACTAATTAATATAATAAGTAACAGTTCAGATATACATCATTGTAAAATCAATTAGTACAATTTTCACCATCAAAGCATAGAAATTAATGGATACAATATAGACAACAACGAGGACGTCAATATCAAATTGTCATGGATTATATAGCTTTTTAATGTATGTTAATTAATTGAAGACGTACATAAAACATACTACACTAATTTTACTAATTTTGATGGTCTGAGTTATAGTCAATCAGAATGATTAATTGATGTTTGTGCTTTGATCTAATTGAACTGAATTATTGAATTTTGAAGTAGAAAGATGCAATTATTTGAAGAACGTGATCTAATGTTTGGATGAGAGGAATAGCAAGACATAACAAGTAATATTAGGATAAAATATTATTAAGGGTATATTAGGAATTAAAATATTATGTGAGGATATAATTGTCATCAACTTTTTTTTTCTCCCCCTCTTACATAAATCCCACGATAACACTCTAATTTGGAGTGTTACAAAGTTACTCAAAACTTAATACAAAACTTAATCCTTCAAAACCCATCAAAACACTCTAAAACCCTTCTATTAAAACTTTTCATTCCTCCCAAACAAGACTCATTTTTTTAACCTCCCATAACCATTCCATTTCAACCAAAACACTCCTCCCAAACAGAGTGTAAGAGGTGCGCTTTGACTCTTTTTTTTAAACCATAAGGCGAAACGACGTCGTTTCATCATATGGCTTAAAAAAAAGGTTCATCTTCTTCTTCACATGAACATCTGCTGCAACATCAACCTCGATGCCTCTTCAATGGAGTTTCCAGCAGGGGCCCAATTCTAGGCAGAGCTTTGCCGGAGGAGAGCTCCTATGGTACTCCTCCTGCAAGAGCCCCTACTTGTCCCTTCGTGTATCTGTTGAGTGTCTCAAATTCTCTCTTAATCGTTTTAAGTCATTAAATTCAATATTACCTTTTTTTTTGTATTGGGACCAATATTACTTAATAACTAAGTTTGTCAGAAGAGTATATGACTAAGAGCCTTTTTAATGCATTAACCAATTCAGGGGTTGATGAGACTGTCACATTAGCAATTCATTAATCATTCACTCATTATACTCTCTCTCTAATCATTAACCTCTCATTATAATCTACTATGAGACTCACAATCTCTTCACTCATCATTTATTTTATTTACAATATATAAATAGTAACAAATATATTTATTTCACATAAATATTTTTGTGAGTTAATATTTGAGTTAAAAATAATATATGAAATATATCTTTCATAAAAAAATATTAATTAAATTTTTTAAAATAATAATTTTTAAAATAAAATGATAAATCAGATAAATTTTTAAATTAAAACAATATAGTTATCAACAAGAAGAAATTTGAATTAACCAAATAAAAATAAATTATGCAAGATAGTAGATTAATCAAGATACAAATTTTTTGTTAATGTAATTTTATAGACATAATTGAGTGTTAAATTATGTAAGATCAATTTAGTAGAATGATAAAATAAATTATTAACAAAAAAAAAAGAGATTAAATAAAAAATAATTAATTAAATAAAAAATTAAAAAAAAATAGAATGCACTTTATCATTTATAAACCACTTTGTAAATATAAAGTGGTTCATAATATGATACTCTCTCTAATAAAAAATATTATAAATAAAAAATCTATAAAATACCACATTATCCCATAAATTTCTCATTAAAAATGTCCTAAGTTG
>CAODLS010244046.1:0-14517 GCA_948243855.1 Flueggea neowawraea
TTTTTTCGGTTTGTAAATTTTGTTATATTTAATAATTAACTATATTACCAATAATACATTATATTCTAAAGATTTTTGTTAATAATTTTTAAACAAATTAACTATTCTACTAGTAATTACATCACATAATTTTAAACAAAATTAGAAAAAAAACTCATTAAATTTTATTAGATGCTCTCACTTGTAGCAGATGAATACCGTAGTTACAATACCGAATTTAATTATATAATATAACTATACAACAATTAACAATACATGATAAATTAAAATACAAGTAAAAAAGGAAAAAAACTAGAAACTTAAAATGATAAATTAAATTAGAAATTTTCTTAAAATAAATTTTAAAAATATCAAAACTAAAAACTCTTTCTCCCGCTGCTCCCTCATCTCATTGGGTGAGAATTTGTTGAGTTTGACTATCTTGAGTTTCAATATTTTCAACTTCAAAACTTTCAAAATTTCTATTTCCACCAAAATTTTTCATTACTCCAAAATAAATATGCAAATATTAATTAAATTTAATGAAATAATAAAATAATTAAATTAAACTATAGTAAAAAAATAGAAGGAATTTGAAAGATGTAATTGCAAAAAATAACTTTAAGAAATATAGAAAACGTAATTGCAATAATAAAATATATAAATAATTAATAAGAGCAATTTATAGCAAAATAAATTTTTGAGAGAGTGAGAGTGTAGAAGAGATTGAGAGAGAAGAAATTGTGTAAAATTGGTAAGAATGATGTGCGAGTATTTATAGAGTTGAAAAAATAAAAAAATAAAAACAAAAAAAGGAAAAAAAAAATAACTGTTGGAACCACCGGTTGAACCGGCGATTCGATGGTTTCTAAAAAGGTGGAACCGAAACTTAAACCGTAACCCTCCGATTTTAGTCGGCCGGTTCTTGTTCCGGTTTTGACCGGTCCGGTTTCGATTCGATTCCACAGTTTCGGTTCCAATTTTACAACCCTACGACTGCCTCTCCGCGCCGTTATCTCTGCCGCAACAACAACATCATCTCCGCCTCTTGCTTCGCAACTTTCGACAATCAAAGTCGTCTTCGTCTCTTATTCCATTATCATCTGGTATGTTGTTTTCTTGTCATTTTAGCTAGGGTTTTCAATCGAAATTGTTTTAATTAGGGTTTTTCTTTTTCAATCAACAGTTTGAACTTCCTTCATCTTCCTCTGTGCTTGTCTTGTATGTTCAAACTGAAACCCACCTCATTTTCTTTTAAATGTCCATCAATTGATGATTCTGGTGGGTCTTTCAATTGTGGGTTTTCAGAGCAAAGGTTGGTCTTTTGATTGTGGGTTATTGGAGCAGAGGCGGGTCTTTAATAGTGGGTTTTCGTCAGTTGAGTTTGTGTGGTTTAGGTCGATTGGTCGTCTAAATAACATTACTATCTATTGTTATATGTTTGTAATTTTTAAAATTGTGGAACATGTGGTTATAGCTGAAGTTTGTTTGATCCTTAGTGGCCTACTGGTAGTTTCATGTTATTGTTGAAAACCTCAATTCCTATGCATATCTGCCATGTGTTTGATTAATTGGCTAGAATATTATTTACTTCTTTTTTTTAAAAAATGAAACGTAAAAACAGTGATAACCCTTTGTTGAATTTCTGTTGCAGCGTCTGCTAGGATCTTCGAACCAAGCAGTATCAACAAACCCTTTTGATTATAACAACACAGCTGCAGCTCCACAAGCATGTCTCAATTCATTGCAATCCATATTTTTGATTGATTTTCCCCCCTTTACTTCTTGTTTTCACTGTACGTTTGCTGAGCTTCTGCATTCTTTTATAAATTCCAGATTGTTATGTAGATCTTGCGTGAATAACATTTCCCTCTCATTTGCAGATGGTTGAGATTTGAGAATCTTTGGTTGAATGAAAACAATGAAAATGAGAATCAGGAAATGAATTGATTTTTCTGCTCTACAGCCTACAAAGTTAAGAATATGCTCCAAATGGTCGTTGATCATTATATTCGGCTTGTATTTCATGATTTGTAATCTTTGTTATATATCTAATATGTTAAAGTGACAATCTTTGCTATGGTTTACTTATTTTCGATCAATTCTACAGTCGTTACAATGGTCTGTTAAATCTAGTGGGTAGTATGTGAAAATCCCTGTTAAAGCTTTTTGTAGAATTTAGGATTGAATTGACGCATTAATCATGTAATTTTTCGAAGGAGATGGTTCTTTTTGCTTGTAGTTTCCATCGAGTATCGACACAAATGGGTTAAGGATTTTCTAAGTAAATTTGGCTCAAGGGCTTAATGAGGTAGAATTAGTGGTTTGAATTTAGAAATGAATTGTGAATGATATGGAATTGTTTGCTAATTAGGCATTTTGTTTTTATGAAACTTGTTTTTACAGAATTCAGAATATGAAACTTTGTAGTTTATTAGATGTTTTTCTCTTTTTTTTTTAGAAAATAGTTTGTAGAGAATGGGTTAATTTTATAATTTCTTGTTTTTGGGAAGGAAAGAAAACAACTTTTAATGGTGGGCCTACTGGAAAAATATTAATGTTAATAGAAATAACAAATAACAAAATTATTTTGTAGACAATGGTTTAAGTTTATAATTGAATGAAGATATATTTTAAAACAAATAATTTCTTTTAAAAAAATAGAGAATATGAATCAAAATATCTTAGATTTTCGGTAAAAAATAGAATCTATGTTTAAAAAATCGAATAAATTGTTCATATTCTCTATTTTAATTAAAAACTATATATAAATTGATTTAAAAATATTTAATGACATTTTTTTAATAAAAAATAATAATATAATAAATATAAAAATTTATTGTTTAACTAATTTTTAATTTATTATAAAATAAAAATAAAATATTTTTTTTAAATATTTTTTTAATAATTTTTTCTTTTTATTTTATTAATTAATTAAATAATAAAATAAAATTATTATTTTATAAAATAACAATTCTATTCTATAAAATAATAATTTTATTGTATGTTATTTTATTTCGCGATGGCCTTTGTTTTCCTCAAACAGTAATACACCCACTTTAAGGTGCTCTCAATCTTAAGCACCACACACTCATCAGAATGATTAATGGTCGCGATGATGATGCACCAGCATCAAGCCTCCTCTGCACTTAGATCCCCTACATCCACTCCCACGCACACTCACCCCTCCCTGGCACCATCTCTACGCCAGCCACCGTCTTCCGATCATGGAACGGTAGCCGCTGCAGCTCCTCCGGCTAGGATTAGGCTATCGGACATTACGGCGTACGATGGGGCCCCTTGCGGGCCCTACTTGAAGGCCGTGGAGGCGCTATCGGGGTCGCTGATGAGGCATAACGCTGCGGTTATTGAATTGGGCAGTGGAGACTCGGCGCTGATGAGGTGTGGGTTGGAAGCTTCGCGTTTGTATTTTCGGAGCCGGTCTCAGAGCGTTGGTGGCGCCAAGGGAAGTGGCCGTGGGGTTTATATGTATAGAGCAGGAAGGTGAGTTGTGTTCTTTTTTTTCTTTTAATGTCAATTTATTTGCTTTCACAGCGAATTGAACCTTAGTCCTTAGTACTAAGGACGACTCCACTATCAATGGGCTGCTAATTCCCTTAGTGTTCTTTTTGTTACTTTTGGTCTGATAGTAAATGTGGTTATTTGTTGTTTTAATGGTTAGTTTGTTTGTAAGTGTTGCTTGGCTTGGAATTTAGCTTGAGAATGAATTAATGGAATTTGTTTTAATGGTTATTTGTCCAATCCACTATCAATAGATGAATTGTTACTTTTATATTTGTTTGGTGAATATGGTTTTTTGGATTTCTAGTTATTATAGGTTTTGGTTAATTCGTACAATTTATGTGCAGTTGACTCTGTTGAATGGATTGGACTTGTTCGTTGTGGAATTGTGGCTTTTCATTAAAGTTGCTTATGTTCTCTCTCTTTCTCTTGCTCGTGTATGCGGCAGCACTTGACATAATTTGAATTAATTTTATCGAACAAGGCAAGTTTTCAACCAATTAAATGCAGGGTTTAAGCAATGAAGAAGGCTTAGAGTCGTACTCGTATTGTGATTCAGAATTTTTAATGGTATCCTGGCCTGGAAATTTTATTTAGTGTGATGGAAGCTTTGGAGGAACAGGGAAAGCTTGGTTGTTGTTTCTTATGAATGGATGGATTGGAAGATGTGGAGGCTGAAATAATTATGCAGCAGGAAAAATCTTAATCTTTTTATTTTTATTTTTTTCAGAGCTTTTGAATACTTGTTGGATCTGAAACGAAGTTGACTCTTGGACATGTGATATTCAGTGCCATTACTGTGCTGTAAATTTTTATTTTAGTAATTCTCGAGAAAAGATATGTTTGAGTCTTCTTGACTTCCTGAGTGTTCATATATGCTTTTCGTTCATTTAATTGAAGATGTTTAGGTAGAGGCTTAAAAGATTCAATTTGTACTCAATATTTTTTAAGTGAATGCTTTGCGAATTCTCTCTTCCACAGAGGTAATTTTTGGTTCTAATCAAGTATAGGATCCTAATTACTGAGTTGTGCTTAAGATGCATGAGCTGGTTTGCCTGCAAGATTAAAACTTCATGATTTTCAGTGGTTTATTTCTTGAATTTTGTCACTTGATGCCTTTATTGTTATGTTTTTGTTGCTGCTAGAAACTGTTCTATTTTTCTCAGCCCTCTAATTTTCTCTTTCTTCTGTTGTTTCTTTCAGAATCTGTTGGATGATCTAGTTGATAAATATTATTGGTTGTGTCAAAAAAGTCTGCTTCTCTTTGTGCAGGGCTTTGGAAGATTTGGACTCATCTCCCCCATGCTTGGCAGAAATTTTTAGATGCATGGGGAAGGCAGCTCGTGCTGCTGTATGTGCAATAGCAAGGCATCTTCGTCTACGATGCGAGTAAGGAAGGTTACGGCCATGAATATTGTTATATCATTATACTGATTGTAAATGTCTGAATGACGTTGATTACCCACAGAAAAAGAAAGAGGAAAAAAAACTTTTTGGATTTAGAAAGGGTGCTATTAGAATTTTACAAATTTTATTTTTCTGTGTAAAGAAATACATCTTCAGTTTTCTTTCCTTTTAAATTTATCAGCAACTATGAAAATAAAATCCCAATAGCAGTTTCAATTCAACCATTTGATGTATCTTGAAGTAGCCTCATGATTTGTCAAATTATTAAAAAAGTAAGGAAAAGGCTCTTAATCACGTGCTTTTGTCGGGTTAGAATTCGAGTCGCTTAGAAGTTACATATTGTTCCTCTCTATTCAACCATTTAAGGCAACCTTTTCTGGTAAATTAAACTGCTAAAAAGAGATGCTGCAAAAAATGCTCATATGAGAGATGATTACTAATCTTTGAGTGGGGTCATTTTACTAAGCAACAGATAGAACATTAGTAGTTGCGATCGTCCATTAGTGATTCTGGTCAGTGTCAAACCCTTTGTTGAAGGTTTTATATTTGATCTTTGGTATTGAATATGACCAGGAGTAATTCTTTCTTACACTAGTGGTAATAGATATAAGATGCATTTTTTTGTAAAGTAAATTGTGTTAGTTTGAGGCATCTTCATATGCACATGCACTTATCTATCATGTTAAGGCCATAGTATTTTTTAGTTACATTACTTAATATTTTTCTTTTTTTTTTTCTGTTATGGTAATCTTGACCTTATATAGTGATAATTGCTTACCATCATCTTTCATATAGTGTTTTCAACCATTTACTTGATGATACCCCATTGCCTGCTAATGAAGTGTCTTCATCGGTGCTTGTTGCTACATATTCTCATGCATCCCAGCAAAATGGTAAAGGGGCTATTGGAGGAGGGAAGGCAGGAGTCGATGTTGAAAAGGGATTGTTGACATTGATATCATCAGACAATCCTGGACTGCAGGTGCATTTTGATCTTTTAGAAAAAATAATACTTGTGATGTAAAACCTTTTATTCTATAGCCAGTGGAATTCGTAGTCAAGTGGTAAATAGATGTAAATGAGGTGGGAGAGATGGAGCTTTGTGGTTTAAACCTTTGAAAGAACAAAGTTATGATTTTTTTAGCGGTACAGTTTTTTTGTTAGTACCATGGTTATGATCTAGCTGCTTTCTTCATTATCTGCTTTCTTTCACATTTGTGATTAAAATTAATGCTTTTCTAACATATTCATTTTCCTTGCAGGTGTGTGACCCAAATGGACGGTGGCATCTAGCCGATTATGGTTTGTCTGCAGGAGATCTTTTACTGATTACTGGAAAGGCTCTTAGCCATGCTACTGCTGGCCTTCGTCCTGCTGCATCTTATAAAGCTGCTCCTGATTATCCATCTGTCACCAGTAGTGGGAGGTATGATCTTTTTCTTGTTTAACTTTGGTTTGTCATCCATGTGCTTATTACTTTTGCCTTTTAATCTTTAAATTTTTAATTTATTTCTTTAGGATGTCACTAGCATTTAGGCTTATGCCTCAGGGCAATGCTGTGTTGGACTGTTCTCCAATTGCAGCAGCTGGTCATGTCATTCCCCAGCGCTATGTACCAATATCAGTCAGCCAGTTTATGGATGACCTTTCTGCTGACGAAGATGTGATGTGCAGTCAGCCTGATACTTCTCATGTAAGTTATATTCGTTCACCACCTATGAGAAAGTAACATCATAGGAATGACATCCATTCTTTCATTCAGTAATTAGGTCTGCATCATTGAAGTATGATAAATAAACAACCCGGTCATGCAGTTGTCTGAATAGAACAAACTCCTAATTTGGGATTTGTTTTACAGACCTTTCTAATTTTTATTATTTGTTCAATGGAAACTATTGTTTTATTTGTTTGGTTTATCCACTATTATTGATGAGACGATGCTGTTGGGCAAACCATATAGAAGAATATGGATTCCATTATATGGTTTTTATCAATATTTTTGCACAAATAAGAAGAGCCATGACTTTTTTTTCTTCTGCTTTTCTAATGCAACTTTTTTATTTATTTTTTAATAAAATTGAACTTTTTTTGTTAATTTGTATCTTTTATTACAGGTAGCTCGAAATAATTTGAGTAAAGAACCATCATTGAGAAGTGTTCTTTCAGATCCTATATCGTGAGTTGTACTTTCTCTGTGTAAGCTTACACTTATAAATTATTGGTATAGAGATTCTGTTTTGGTTTGTATTCTCAATTATTTGAATAAACTAGGCCAGTTTAGTTTTGTGCACTTATTTATTCAATATTATTGCTCCGAATCTTTTTGTTCATCCTGGATAAATTCCCTTGGCCCCGAGTTTCTTCTGCTGCGGGTTATTTCCAACTATGTATGTCATGC
The DNA here is from genome assembly GCA_948243855.1 of Flueggea neowawraea. NCBI lineage: Eukaryota > Viridiplantae > Streptophyta > Magnoliopsida > Malpighiales > Phyllanthaceae > Flueggea > Flueggea neowawraea. The sequence continues at coordinate 7,307 of CAODLS010244046.1, forward strand.
AAAACAATAGAAAAATTTATTTCAATTTTGGACCAGCTTCATATAAATGAGACGATAATTTTTTTACTGGACTTTAATGAGGAACTTTCCTATTGACTCGCTACTAATATGCCATAAATTTGCACTAAGTGGAAAGACGAATCATTTTTCTATTTTTGTTGCATTTATGTTTCTTTTGTTTCATAGTAAGAAATAGAGTTCTTTTCTCGAAAATGTGTTATGTTGCATCCTCTATAAGCTTTATGTAATATAAAATGGATTTTCATGTCTCCTCTCTCTTATCTTGTAATGCCCCAGTGGTGCATTCCTCGAAGATGCTTTTGTTGTTTCATGTGGACATTCATTTGGTGGTCTCATGCTGAAAAGGGTCCTTGATATGGTAAAGGCATTGTTTTTTCTTTTCTTTTTTTGAGTTTCTGTTGAGATTTAGGCCTGCAATATTGTGATTTGTAGAATTGGAAATGATAACATGGGTTCATTTTTGTGGACAAATGACATGTGGCGTTGTGCGTTCTGATAAATCTCATGGAAGTTTGTGAACATATGAAATTCTTCTCGTTTCTTCTGTTTAGTGGTTTAAGTTTTTATTAAATAATTCAGAAGCCAAACATATCATTTGGATAAAGCATTTAAATATAGTTTATATAAATAAAACTTCTGGGGTTCATAAAAATTTGGGGAAGACAGAAACATTGCATATTGTTCGAATTTTTTGTTGCTCTATTACTAGCACTTTCATCACACTTTTCAAGGAGTCAAATTTTGTGGACTAGTGGATTTTTTATATATTTTGTGAATTTGAATCAAATACATAAACTAACAAACATTAATGACATTAACAATCATAGTGGCAGTGGAACGAGTGGATCTTATATTCAAATAAGTACTGTACTACTCAATAACATTCTTATGAAACCCAAAATGGTGATATAATATTTTTGAATTTTGAATTTGCAAATTGTTTAAAAATGATGAAGTTGCAGCTCATTAAGTTTATTGAACCATACTTGAGTTTGGTTGATGACAATAGTATGCATTATGTATGTAATCTTTGATTTGTATCGTAAATATAATTGGATGTGCAAGTCGCTAAAAGAATAAATATATAAAATAACTAGTTTATGAATGTCATTTTGCTTCTTTCTATAGAAAGGAAGGATGTATTTTTTTATTGTTAAAATAGATAAATCTTCAGAAGAGATCTCATCATTCGAACTTGTACTTAAAGTACCAGAGTGTATTCTGCTAAGCACTCTGAGCTAATCATAGCTGTGTCAATTAGTTTTATTGTTTTGTATTTAAGTATTCTCACTGTATGCACTCATTTTATAGTTCCTTATGCCATCTACTAGTCCTCTTTCATTCATTCTTTTTTTTTTTGTCTTTTTTATCGCATAATCATCTTAGAAATACTGTATAGATGAAACAAGAAAGTTGACTTCAGTTGTTGTTTGAATCTCAGTCAAGATGTACCCTCTGCAGTGCAGAAATTGAGGCTGGGCCTTTGGTTCCTAATGTTGGTAGGTTTGGTGTGCTAAATTAATCTCAAGGTTTCTTTCTATTTTTGAAAATCTGCAAGTGTAACTAGGTTATACACTTCATGATATGTTTGACGCATAGTAGCTTCCATACATTTTCTTTTCATGAGCCCTTGCGTTTTCTACTCTTTCCTGTTCTTATGCATTGATTCTTTCGCAGCGCTTAGGGCTGCAGCTGCAGCTGTAAGGCATGAGGATGATCGAAGGCTATTTCATAATGCAGCACTCCGTAAGCGTCGCAAAGAATTGGGCGATCATATGGATCCCCTAAAAAGACCAAATAGGGTAAGGTTCATCAGGTTTATGGTAATTCTATATTATGATTAAACGTGTACATTATAGGGAATGGCCTTTATCAGTGCAACAGTATAGTTGCTCCATTGTGAGGTCTAGGTAGTGCATTTTGAACCATGGGAACAACCTTTTTATAACTGCAAAAAGGTTGCATGCATCTGATTCCCCAGTATTACTGTGTGGAGGGACCTTTTGCTCGTGGACACTTATGTCCAACAAAATTTCTCAAGCTTGAGGAGAATCCAAAATTTTTTAGCAAATTTTTGTTAGTTGGAGAAGATAGAAGATGCTACTTTGGTCTTGTTTGTAACAGCAAAAGTAGTATGGATGAGTAGCATGAATGAGGATAGAAGAGTTGGTACAATGGACTAGGTGGATATTTGTATGCCTTAATTATCACAGATACAAGTGTTCAAACATTTTTTGTAATTGTCAAACAAATAAAAGGTGGTTTATGTTGCTGGCTTGCACAAATGTCATGGAAGCATGAGTAAAATTTTTGTAAGACATTTTTTGTCGACATTTTTGTTTTCATAGAGCTTTCAATGATTGCCGATCATTGATTCCACTTGGTATCATCTGAAATTTTGGTGAGGTTTACATTTGTTGCGCATTGTGGAAAACTGGCTTTATTGGGAATATTGGTTTCCTGTTTTTATGAGCAGAAGTTAGTAATCAAATAGCTGAAGCAAATTGCAAACCATTAAATTGGTTAGATAGCATGGTGAAAAAGTAGAGAGTCACATGTTCCTTTGGAGATAATATGCTAAACACCGGAGAATATACAATATGCTAGTTTAATGTACAAAAGACGAACATGCATGTGTTTTGTTGTGCTTCTACTTTTTATTTGTACAAGTCCATTGTTGCTTTTGACTTCAATTTAACATAATTAACTTTGCCATCACTTGATTTGTTTAACTAAATATCAAAAGTTTAACTAAATATCAAAACAAATGTCGACATCTAGTAAGTCATTGCTAGGATCTAATGGACAAAACCTGAAATTGGAATGGCTTACTAGTACATTTTTTACCTGAGGGCTTTGAGGGGATCGATCATGAAGCTGTATTTTTCTAATGTATGACCTAACTGCACAACGTAAGAATTGTATTTGTTAGATTTCTACTGCGTATACTCTATGTCAAACTTGTTTTTGCATCTATAATATCTTAATGCAATTTATAAAAGTTTCATTCTTTTGATGTAGTCTCAGCAATATCTGCTATCTATTATGAGATTTGGGTTTCCACATAGGCCTAGAAGCAATATATTATACTATTAAAATTTCGAGCTAATTTCAGCAATTTTTGTCAAAAGAGTGATGTTATGGACGGATTAATGAAATTAATTTAATGAGAATGCCACTCTGTTGTGCACTAATAATTGACGGTTAGTTTAATTAACCTGTGGATGTTTTAACCGTTTGTGTTTCTGTTAATTGTAGGACAATGGAGATATTGGTGTTGATGGTTTACAAAGAGGGGTGCAATACCCTTTTGCGGTGAATGAGAAAGTAGTAATTAAGGTGTGATTTTATTGTTCTCTTTCACCATTCTCTGTTGATTGGGGTTGCTTCGAGATTTTACTGAAGGGATGCCCAACTTTGCAGGGAAATAGGAGGACGCCCGAGAAGTTTGTGGGAAAAGAAGCTATTATAACTTCACAGTGTCTGAATGGATGGTGAGTAAATCCCAATATCTTGTACTTCATGAGAAAAGCTTTACGAAAAGCTTGATGATCTTAATATACAGAAATTACTTGATCATCAAAACAAATCGAACATTGGATTGATTTGGATTTTGGAGATCTCTACATTTCTCCAAAAATTTATGCTCTGAAAAGCACTTGTTTATCGTTCAATTTCCGTTGAGCATGGACGTCGCCATGATGACTATTTCATCATAAAATTATTTAGAAAATAGTGATTAGTTATATTTTCAAGCAAAGAGCATAACTATGTTCTTTACTTTGCAGGTACTTGCTTAAGATTATTGAAAGTGGTGAGAATGTTCGTTTGCAATATCGCTCTCTTCAAAAAATTTTGAGCCCTCAGGCCACTGAAGATCAATGTGGATCACAACCAATCCAAAATAGCAGCACATAGATTGCATAAGATCCACTTTCATCGCCATATTACTGCCTGGTTGTGACATTTGTTTTTAGTAGGTTATTTATATATGATAGCTAGAAAATGTAGGTTATTCAAAGCAACACAGTTAGCAGCTTGTAAAGAAGAGGAGATTGAGGATAGCATGGCCCTTTCTTTGAAAGATGATGTTATGTGCTCAAATAATTATTTGTATCAATTATATGTTTCTTGTTTTAGGTCTAATTTGTTTTCAAGGATTTTAGGGTCTGTTTACTATTTTTTAGAAAATTAGAAAATAGAGAGAGAAAAATGAAAAAAATTTAAAAAGAATTTTTTATTAACAAGTATATTTTTTAAATGCTTTAGAATTTTAGAAAATAGAAACAAAATAGAAAATAAAAAATAAAAATAAAAAATTATTTTTTCAACTAAATAAAGCTTTAATGTTTTATTTAAGTCAAATTATTTGCGTCCCAAGTAAATTGGTCAATTCTGAAATGAATGGTATTCCGAAAACCATAGCAGAAAGGCAAGTTTTTTGAAAAAATTGGTCTCTACTTGTTTTAACCTTTCAGTCACTATTTCGCAGGAAATTTATGAACAGAGAATTCGGTCTTGCCAACACTTTCTTATTGGCATTATGACTATTCATCAAAACATCGGTAACAATTTTTCTTTTTAAAGATCATTTTCATCAATTCTATGTAAGAATGAGTTTGCTAGTGATTACTCAAAATATCACTATAAATAGAAACATAAATGTATTTTAAAAATATTTTATTAATTCAACTTTGATTTTTTATATAACTTTAATAAATTTCTTTTTAAAGTATTTCTAAATTTTTTTTGAAAACTAAGATTCACAAATTTTTGACAAAATCAAGTAAAATTTAATCTTTTACTAAAACTAAAAGATAAATGATCAATAGCAACCATTTTAACTAATCCAGATCTACAATTAGATTTATTATAATGAAATAATTTTGGAGAGTTTAAAGAAGAAACAAACCCGGTGAATTGAGTTTGATCTATGTTCAATCCAACATTGAGTGGTATTTCGCTTGCAAATATGGGATGAAAGTTTCATCACTACCTCCATGTCTGAATTTATATACTTGATTACAATAGTTGCGAGATGCATCAAACTTACCATATCTTTTTGGAGTCTTTTTGAAATAAATCTTAAAAATAACAGAATTCGAAATTTTTCCAGCTCCCTCTTGTGATTGTTGCACTTGTTGTGATGGCGGGGAATTCGCTTGAGTTTTACTTTCTTGTGTTTGAAAATATGTATCCATCTCAATGTTGTCAAAACTTCTATTTTCACTAGTATCACTTGTCATTTTTGTTGTCCAAATATAAAAAATTACCAAAATAATTTTATTAAAAAAGTATGACAATAGTAATAAAAATAATAACAACACTATAAGGAAAACCTATTATAGTAAAAATGTATATAAAAACAATAATAAAATTTTTGTTATTAATAAAAATAAATATAGGAAAAAAATGAAAGATTTTGAGATTGAATGATAGAATTTTGAGAGAGAATGAGGAGAAGATGAATTGTGTGGGAAACTTGGAGAGGTGGGAATGGGTATTTATAGAGAAAAAAAAGTATTGAAATTAAAAAAAAATAGGCACAACGATCATTTTGTGTCACAACCTAAAATTGGGCCGAGATCGGCGTACGAGACGAACCGTTTATGAGAGCCTGACCTATCTCGCACAAGCCTCAAAGATCATAACATACTACCCGAATTATTTAATTATCAAAACAATTATTAAAATATTTATTTATCAAAAGCGAACGAGATATAAAATAAGTTTATATGAAATCAAATATACATATATATATATATATATATATGATATATTAAAATAATATCAGTGTAAACATATCAAAAGCCAAAGTGTCGATCCCGTAACCCAACATCATACCGGTGCGGAGCTCTAATAATACAGAAGAAGAGCCCGGACAAAAAGGACATCACTAACCAATAGACATCTCACTGGTAATAAAAAATGCAGAATGGTTCCCGAAGCCAAAATCTGTGAACCTTAGATACATGAATCAACATAGATAGAAAAATAAAGGGGGCCAATGCCCATTGAGGAATAACACTCCAGACTGCCTCATACGTGCATTAAAAAGACTATTTTGATAACAGTTCAAAACTACCACATGCAATGTAGGTGGACACACACACACACACACACGTTAATACATAGTAGTGTTCGAAAATCATTTTTCAAAACGTTTGAAAATAAAGCAAACAACAGGCACGAAAAACATATCGAATACAGTTTCATAGTCAAAACATATATCGTAAATATGAGACCATATCAAATGTGTGCATTTGGCACTATAACATATGTGATGTAGACTCTGCCACTAATAACTAATACATCATGTGTTGGATCAAAACACATAGCTACCGACATCTTTGGTGGCTGAGATTTCTCAAAGTATTGGTATACTAAAGGCTACTACTACCTGTAGTACGAGTGCCCCATATTAGAAAACGAAATCATGTTATACTATTACATAATATAAAATCATAGCAAGCGATTAACATCAAAATTCGTAAAAAAATATATAATACATATATATCAGTTCAAAATACAATACTGATTATTAAACACATAGCCAGTTTATTCATTAGCCAATCATCAGATTAGTCCATATTCAAAATAACATGTCCAACATAACAAAAACAATAGTAGTTTCGACACACAGCCTATGTGTCTGAAGTTGCTATTTACTCATCTGAAAATCCAAGCGCTATTGAGTCATGTTATGGATAACATGAAAAATTTGCCTAAGTTTTGATGATTTCCAAAATAACTGAAAAGTTAAGCAAAACATGTTAATGAACACTAACACACGCTGATAAGACTTTAGAGGTTGAACAAGGAATGTTGATCAACTCCAACACATGCTAATGTCAATTCAGCTCACACTCGTTCATATCCAAAATGGCATTAACGCTCATTATTGATCCTAGAACGCGGTTAATGAGGTTGTTGTAATTCTGGAATTTAATCTATTAGTTGTTAGAAATGCTGATGAATCAAGAACGAGCAGATTTGCTCTTGTAGAGTTTCTGGGAAACTACTAGAGCGTGCTAATAATCACTAAACCTCGTTATCGAAGATTTGATCTGAGATATCTCGATTTCAACTTGGTCTCTAATGTTGGAAGAACACTATTGAGTTGAAGAAAGCCCATTTATGAGTAAAGGAGACATTTTTAATATTGATGGAACAACTCACGTTATCAAGCA
>CAODLS010244082.1:0-11724 GCA_948243855.1 Flueggea neowawraea
GAAAGATAGCTTATAATTGTATGTTAACCCTATTAAAAGCTACATTCCATGGACAATTTAAATTCTTTACTAAACTGTAGTCTGCTTAACAAGACAGTTTCAATGATAAAAGGAAAATTCAATCCAAGGACTATTTAACAAGGCAGATCTATTCAAACCTAGCCAACTCTGGTCCAGGACATTTGAATGAGAGAATTACCGAGAGAACTTTGAATTGGCATGTACAGAATTATCACCATCTTCATCTTCAAACTTATCTGCTCCAAGAGCAAGTGCTTCAAGATTTGGAGAGGAGCCAAATGCAGGGGGTGGATGTATGCTGACAATTGAGGCCAGCTAGAGATGTCAGCATTGCTAATTTTCAATTTTGACCCAAAACGAATGTAGTAAAAAAAAAACATGCATTGTTCACAAGCTAGGGAATACAATAACCCAAATACTCACCTCACTCTGCCACTCTGAGCACTTCCTTTGCTAGGAGAATCGGGAAGAACAGAATCAGTTGAATTTTCATCAGTGGCAGGATGACCCTGCATGGAAGATTTAGTCATTGACAAATTGCAAAAAGTATCATTCAGCAAAGTGTACAACATGCCTTGCATTTCCCTTTTATTTTGACTTTAGTCGACAATACGATACTCCGAGCACATCTTTCAACACCACCAAGAAAATTCCAAGCAAATTATATTGCAAGCAGAAGCTAAATTTTACTATTCGTAAGCAATAACACAATAGAAGAATCATAAGATTCACACTTTCTCAGTTTCCCATTTAAAAATTCGGCACATACACCTACTTGTCAAACCAAAATCTCTTGCCCAGACTATTGTCAGAATAAAGTCTTTAATGGGAAGAGAGGGAATCTGTTGATCATAACTATAAATAACACTCACGGGTCATGTGAAACAAAATTAATAACTCCAGAAATAGGTGACACAAAATGCAGTGAATCTTCTTCTCTCCAGAGAAAAGAAATACGGAAGTTAATTGTAGGGCCGAGGCAAAGTAGAAACTTCTCCATTCAATCAAACACTTGAAACATAACATCACATCCTCGTCATCATCCCCATCCTCACCATGACCAAAACCATTCCGAGTCAAACAAATAAAGAAAAATGAGAATACGGTACAAAATCACACCTGGACAAGGCGGACCTCGATCGCCGGCCTATTCGCCGGATCATGAGCCAAATGCAGTAACCTCTTGTGTATAAGAACATCTTCAGCTCTCTCCACATTCACATCTAATGCATATCTATAAAAAAAAAAGGAAAAACAGAAATTTAAATAAATAATAATTAAAACCGAAATCAAGCTAATACACAGACAATAATGTCGAAACCAAATATATATCAAATCAAGCTCATCTCCACTACACCAATGCAAAAAACAAAAAGACTCGCTAAACCTCACTTAATTCAGAAATTCAAAAAAAATGAAAAAAAAAATCCGTAACATGTATGCATGTAAGGCTTTACCGGGCAGGGAGGCGATTGAAGTGAGACCAGAGTTCGTCATCGAAGTCAGGTAAATTAGCTTCGTAATTATTGGAAGCTTTAAGACGACGAAGAACATCATTGTACACCTCAAGTTTCCGTCTCTGTTGCCGGCTCTTGGCGGCCGACAACTGTTGCGACGACGTCGTTTCATGCGGCCTGCTCCCGCAACTCTCATTATCCTCCATCACCATTGATCAACCAAATCAAACAAACAAACAAATAAATAAAAAAACGACGGGTAGTAGTTACGTAAACAGAGACGGAGATTAGGGAGAACTAAGAAGGAAGGAAGGAAGGAAGGATTTATAAATTATGTGTATGTGTACGAGTTTTTCTCTCTCTAGGAGGTGGGAGATGAGAGTGTTTCTCTCTCTAGATGAGTGTTGCTAGTGTGCGCGGAATGCTCAAGGGAAGGGGGGCAGTAGTGCGCACCCATTGATTCATGAGCGCCGATGTGGATTCTACCAAAGTTGATCGGCTCTCTGATTGTTTATAATAATTAATTAATGTCGGTTATTATCTGCTACCACCACCACCGGATCCACCTTCGTGTACTTATCCATCCAATTGATGGGGATGCTACTAGACTTAATTTTGATTAAATATCACAAAATCTTTTTTTCGATTTTTTTGATATAGAATGTTATTTTCCTTTTAATAATTGGTGAAAATTGCATTAACACCCATATAATATAATATAGTCGTACTTGTATCTTATGGACTCGAAAGCTCGATACAAATAGGAAATTCAATAAATATGAAATGTGTAGTATTTAATATTTATTTGTGTTTCTTGTCCGTGTTAATTATCTTAATAAGGAAACACAGAGATTGACATATTTTTTAAAAATAATTACGTAATTTCATTGTTTTTACACGTTTTAGGCTTCAAGATTAACAACCTATGTAATAATTAATATTTTAAGAGTAGATCGAATATACTAAATATATAATTATTCAAATTGATATGTTGATTGTGCTAGTATTACGTTGTTTAATGATAAATACACTGAAATAATCGAGATCAAGTCTTGAAAGATGTTTGTTATGGAAGCTAATTTCATAGACATTACGATATACTTCTTTTTTTTTTTTGAGAGATAGACATTATGATATACTAATCATCTCCATGTTAACAAAAATATGTAGACATAAATAATATTGCTATGTGTTAAAAATATCTCGACATACATAATTGAGATCATGTTATTTGTTTTTGTAAAAAAAAAATCAAAACGAGTGATTTATTGAGCTATATCAACGGTCAATACAATTGAAATACAACCAAGTTAAAAAAATTCTCACCAAGTGAAACAAATCACTCATATTAGTAACACAATTTGTTGATCGAGAATGTTTGATTTTGATAAATTGAATGGTAAATAGCCAATACAAATTATAAATTAGAATATTACGTAGTAAAATAATAAAAAGAGTAACATTTTTTTAAAAAAAATCACAATATATTGTATAATATATCCATTTTTTAACACTAAAAATGATTTTATCACCACAGCTAAAAAAACATGAAGTGTTGGGAGTAGGAAGAAAAATGAGGAGGGAAGTATATCTGTAGACATGCATGTAGTGAATAATCCATGGTTGATCAAACGTGTTAATTATATTATACGGCTAAGAATAAATCCTTGCGATAATTAATATCCCAACGAATCCTTGATGCCAACATCTCACCCTCCTCAGTATGCAGCACAATAGGGACTTTGCCCATTTTTCATATCCTCTCCACTAACTTACACATTCAGCTCTTCAAATAATGTTCCCAGACGGCATATTCTGTGAGAGCCCCACTGTTCCATTCTGGATAAGATAATGTTGCTGAAATGAAATGACGATAATCTCCTCTTCCCACTTTTTATTTTTATTTTCTTAAGTTTTTGCAAGTAATATTTCAAATGTAAATGATTACTCCATCCATCCCACAAAAATAAATCATATTTTCTTTTTAATTTGTTCTAAATTATAGATTTTTTTCCTTTTCAATATTAATAGATATGTCACATTGTATTAAATTATCTATATTTAAAAACATAGTAAATTGTATCATTAACTACTCATTTGATAGTAATAAGGATATTTTTGGAAAACTCTACTAAAATAAATAACTTTAACTAACTTTCTTAATCTATGTGAAAAAACAAATTTGTTTATCAATATGAGACGGAGGTAGTATGTTTTAGTGAGATACTTGATAATATTGCAAGGTGTCTAAAAATGCAATTTCTTTTGGGCTAGCTTTCACTCTTTCGAAACTAATAAGAATCAATATTTGGACACATATCATAATATAAACATGAAATTTGAATAATTTGTAGGTCAAAGCACAAGAATATAACGCTCTTATCGTTATATTTTATATTTATTTAACAGATATTTTAACTGGAAAAGAAAAGTATACATAGTATGCTTTACAAATAAACTCGTTATTCGATCTAAGCTGGTTGAATTATTTACTGCTTTTTAACCGCGTAGCTAAGTTTTCATTTTTGCCCTAATGACCAGGTACGGGTTGGTTCCGGGTTTTGAAACACCCTACTTAACATTGGCCGAAACGAAAAATGTATAAACTCTTTAGGACTTGTTTGGAAAGACGTCGAAAGAGAAAATGCTTGTGTTTTAGTACCCTTCTACTAACAGCTTCATTTAAAACTGTTAGAGAAGGCAGTGCATTTCATTTTAATTGGAACATTGTATCCAATGTTAAAACAAATGGACCCTTAATCGATAATGGAGAATGAGTCAAACGTGAAATGCATGTCGTGGCCAAACGTGAAATGTATGTTGTGGCTTTTGTTTTGATAGTACAACTTGAGATTTATGCTTTTGACGGGGAAAAATAATGTTAATATGTTGATATTTCGAAAATTACACTATGAAACAATGACTTCCATTTAAAGGGGAGTAACTATTTTATGGTTAGAGCACTCAAGCATCGTTGAATTAACAAAAGTGTATTAATCCATAAAATGCATATATTGTTTTAGGGGTCATTTGGCATCACAACATATAGCATTTGTAATAATTGGATATGAGTAAATAATAAAAAAAAAAGAGAGATAACACGTATTTGAATAAAATATTATATGCTATATATTGTCCAAAATATGCTATATGTTGTGTGCAACAAATGAGCCCTTAATGATTTCAAGCCAATTGAACTCAAACCACTCAACTACATTCCTCTTGCAAATTGTTAATTTACTTATTAAAGGTAAATATATTTCAAACTAATTAGTTGTATAAATTTTATGTATAAATCTAATTTTAACACTTGTCATAACATAATTGTAAATTACTAGTAAAAAAATAAAAACAATAATATGTTTTTGGCAATGAAGACAACTTTTGTATTAACGAAGCAATTGTTTTGAGAGGACCCATAACTAAACAGAGTCACAAGAGAAACGTGAAATTTTGGTTTAGAAAAAGTTAGAAAAAGGGGACCATTGTTGAGGGTGATGGAAAGAGGAGGAGTGATAAGAGATTGACAACAATGTCACATGCTTTTTGTTTTCATTTTCAACATTATGGATGAAAAAGAGACAAATGCTTTCCCTATTGCTTGGACGACTTTGGATGCCATAAATAATATGAACACGAATCAAAGTCAGTCACTACCGGGTGGCTTCTTGCTACAACTGTTTTTTTGGCCCCTTGGCTTCACATTCTTCACTAAATCATCAATTCATCACCTTCTGTCAATTTTATTACGTGGACCATTTTTAATAACGAGCAAAATAGCTAATGTCCGAGGTGTGTTTGTTACTAGTTAACCTATTCAATGGAGGAATAAAATAATTTTTGAAAACATAAATTAAGCATATATATATAATTACCTAAATCTTTTGTTTCAAATTGATCATTAAAAGTCTGTTTAGTTGTGAATTTGTTTTACTTTCTTTAGAAAACTAAAAAACAAAAATAAAAAAAATTGTTCATGCAATACTAAAATTTTTCATTATTTTTTATGTTATTTTAGAAAACAAAAAACAAAACAAAAAATAAAAAATAGAAAACAGAAAATTGTTTTCTCAATTAAACATAACCCATATAAATGGCGTATCTAAGATTTTACGATCGATGGCCCAAGATTTTGACCCAAAATTTTGATCATTAACGTCTATCGCCATGGTTGGCAAAGGTGAAATGTTCTTCCTTGGTGATATGGACCACTGGAACGCCATCCCTTTCTTTTTCACGGATTTCATATGAAGCATCATCCATGAAATCATCATAGCAGACAGTTAAAACTAGCATGTCAAGGAACCTATTATGCTGTAGTTATCTAGTCACACATCATATAAATGTATATGAATGGAAGCGATCTCTAATCTCCTTTTCTTTTTGTTCGTCTCTTTTAGAATCTATTTTGGATTCTTGATTCTAATCTAATTGGTGAGATAATTGAAAAGGCTATTTACTTGTTACATGATCCTTTATCTTCACCGTGAATGATTGGGTTTTGACATTACTTCGGTGATCTTTGATCAGTTCAAAATGGTAGCAACATACCATTTTTTTGATTTCTTTCTATCAGCAAATTAGACTAACGATTGATTCTTGTGTGATACACTTGTTTTTAATCAAAAAAAATTGTTCAATTCGACCAAACCAAGCATGATTATTTAAGTAATTCAAACTTGAATTTTTGGGTGTAATGATTGGAAGCCCATTAGTTGTTAGATGTTGCTTAAGGACAGTTGCGTGCTTATGTCAGGCCGTGACAATTATGGTATTAGAGTCACTCTGTGTGCAAACTTCAATGGTGATGAGGCAACCTCAGGAGTTGTGAGGGAAGGCCTGAGTTTAGGCAAATCTCACATTAGCCGGTTGAGTATATTATGGGCACCATGATTGGAAGGCGTGAATCTCACATCAGTAGGTTGAGTATATTCTAGGCATCATGATTAAAAGGCTTGGCGACGAGGACATCGCTAGCCATCAGCAGGTTGGGTACATTTTGGGCATCATGATTGGAAGGCGAGAATATCATATCAGCAAGTTGAATATATTCTCGGCATCATGATTAGAAGGCGTTGAGTATATTTTAGGCATCATGATTGGAAGACTTTGTGACAAGAACATCACTAATCATTAGTTGTTAGATGTTATTTAATAATAGTTGCGTGTCTATGTTGGGTCGTAATAGAGAGTCTCTCTTATAGTCATGGCATCGGTACCGGCCTCTCCCAAGAGGGTTTTCTTGAAGGACAATTTTTGAAGTTGCCATCATCAATAGATTAATTCTGACTGGAGTTTGAGTCATCCGTAAGATCAATATCCGGATCAAGAACGACTTTCCTACCAAAGAGGTTTTTTAGACACTTTGTGCTGCTTCGACATTAGGCACTTGCATTAAAAGGTTTGGTGGGTTACTTAAACCCCATATTCGTGAGATTTGTTAGACTAAAATCAAAACATAATAAATAAAATACCAAAAAATTTGATATTTTTTGACACCTGGTGACTGGTAATTTGCATCTATTATCTATAAAGAGAATTTCATTAGCTTTCAATTTATAGTTATGGGACTTTATTTGGAATTTATTAAATAGCCAAAATTCTTGTTTCATATTTACAACTGTAAGAAATATTGTCATTTGTCACAAAAGGAAAGGAGACTTTTTTCTTACTTCTAATTGAAGTTTCTAAATTTTGACTTTTTTTATATTGGAAAGAATAGTCGATTTTATAACGTTAATCTCACTTATTTATTCAGCTAATTTAATTATTTTTCGACAATTTTATTCAAACACAAATATTTTTATGTACTCTAATCTTGTCAACTACAAGGTGAATTAATTAGTCGACTTTATTTTGCACATAATTGATCATTATAATCGATATTCCTTGATTCGAAATGTGTGAAATATTTCTACTTATTATGAATAATTAATTAGTTAATTTATGAAACTTACACGACTGTTCTTTTACCACTGGCTAGGGATGTAATTTTTTATTTCTTTTATAAATTAAATGATAAATAATAAAAAATTATAAATTACTAATTTCTTTTAATCTCATCGAAAATTAGACTCTCAACTCTTTAGTTCAAGACACAATTCTAGTATTAATAAGTTACAAGTCATTGATGGATAATAAATAATTTACACCATCAAATATGTAATTGCTAATTAAATATAAACGATAATCATCAACCAAATTCATCCATAAAAGGTGAAATTGGTTTGCATGGTGTCACTGCAAATCTCACATGATTTTTCTACTAATTATGCCAAAGCATATACTTTACTATCTCAATCTAACTACGTGCGATAATCCGATAGTCAATGTAGTTTCCGAGTTGGCAAATTAAACATGCAAACCATGGATTTGTAGAGATAATTATCTCTAATCAAAGACTTAATCAAGCTTGATTAATAAACACAAATGACGACATTTGTTGTCGTAATGGATCTTATTAAGTATATAAAATCTAACATAATTTATTTAATCAGGCATTAACACGTTTACAATTTCACTTTCATTAAATTAAGACTTGGACGCCAATAAACGAAGGTCCTCGTTGACGGGATGCGGAAAATCAAAAGGCAAATAAAATATAGTAATTAACACCTAATTAAGATAAGATATTTAATTAGCAGCCGTAAGAGAGCCTGGGACACGTGTCAAACAGGGAAAGGGATGATGGAGTAGCAGGCGGAGGATTCGCATACGAGAGGGAATAAGCCGGGTTTGGTATTAGAAACCACGTGGAGGAGAACGTGGAGAGATAGGAGTGGCTGAGGTGGCAAAAGCGGCTTTTGGCAGTGACGAAAGGTCGGGTCACGTGAGTGATAATAGAACGACTCCACTTTGACAGCGAAGCGGCGACTGGTCGCCGCTGGAATTGCAAGAGGGGAACACCATGGCAAGCTGAATTTTTTTTTGAATAAAAACAGCATTATTATATTCATAGGAGATTGGCAAAACAAGTCAGACGTGGGAACCCAATCAATGTGACGAGAACTCGGAGAGATTGGATATTTGAGGCATATGTTATTGCCAACTTTTGATTACTAGTAAATTATA
Source organism: Flueggea neowawraea (assembly GCA_948243855.1). Lineage (NCBI taxonomy): Eukaryota > Viridiplantae > Streptophyta > Magnoliopsida > Malpighiales > Phyllanthaceae > Flueggea > Flueggea neowawraea. The sequence continues at coordinate 8,550 of CAODLS010244082.1, forward strand.
TTAAATTAACATAATCCTGTGCAATTCAAATTAATATTAAAGTCGAGTCGAATTGACTTTATGCAATGTTTATGTTTATAAACCCATATCTATCTCGCACTTATCTTATATAAAATTTCAGAGCCTTAAATGTTTAATTACTCTTGTTAATGAGTGCAATCTTTAGAAATTGATGTTCTATGTTAGTGGGTAATGAAATTTATATTTTGAGAGAGTATTTTAGCATCTCTTATTAAAACTGAAAATTCAGAATACTTTTATAATTGAAATCGTAGATTCGATTTGCTAAAATAAGCATGGCAAGAAATAGTTAGCAACTCATAGAAAATCCGGATATTATCCTGGCGTGGGGTGAAATGGCGTGTCGCTGAGGTGGATGGTACAGATGTAAGTGGACATGTTTGATTTTTTTGTTTGTAAATGCAATGAAAATACGGGTAGAACCGTCCTCAGCCATGCTAATTGCAAAAACAGGCATCAAGTATGGAGTAATTAATTCCTACTTTATCAGCAATTGGAATTCTTTTCTTGAAGTATAAGATGATTCCAAAATAGTTGTCAATCTTTCTAAATACAAAAATGGGATTCCAAATCAGAATAACTATAGAATTAACTACAGATTTAATTAAAGAACACATATTTTTTAATATATGGTCATTGATATAATTCATGGACTATGAAAATTACGAGAAGATAATGTTCACTAAATATTATGTACCACTTAGAAATCAAATCTATATAATATATAAAAGTAGAATACAATTCTATAAAAAGCTGACATTTCATATTCTACAATTTTGACATGTGATATTTCACTTGAATGACATGTATTACTTTCCATTAAGATCTTCAATATCTAGGTTACTATTCACTTCTCACTAAAAAATAAATAAATATCAAAACAAATCTTATAAAAACTTCAGTATTAATTTTTGTGTTTTTATATTTTTAAATTTGAAATAAATTTTATTGTAGTCTCGAATGTTTATAAAAAAATAGATTTATAGTATCCGAAACAACGTTCTAAGATAAAATTAGTTTTATTTAATTTCTAATGGGAGACACATTGGGCCAGCATGTTTGAATAAGCACGTGCTTTCATATATTTCATGCAACATAATTCAACATTTTAATTTTGTGATTTTTTTTAGCTAAGAAGCACCAAATTGATAATCACCTTATGTGTTGGATAACACAAAACTCCGAGAGTTCATATGCTTATTATTACCATTTTCATGAATAATGCAGCCTTTGATAGAATTCGGTTTTGAAACCAACAAGGTCGACAGCGACACAAGCCAAACTGTCTCACTAGCCTCAAATATACATGTTGTACCTTACTCTTTTATTATTATTATTATTATTATTATTATCATTGCTCTTACCATAAATTCAATTCTCGATATCATATATAGATTAGTCATTTTCTTTTTTAAAAACAATTAAGGCCAGTACATATCAAGTCTTTGCGTACTGTAATACCCCGTATATTATTTTTTGATAAGTATTTTTAGATAATTATATTTGAAGGAATTATTTTGAATAATTATTGGTGGATAATTATTTTTAAAATTTTATTTTGGATAATTATTTTAAATAAATTTGGGTAAAAATTTGAAATTTTATTTTTGGTGATTGAAGAGTTAATTTTATATATTTGATGTCAATTGGGTGATTAATGAAGGTTATGAGTGATTTGGAAGTGTTTTGGGTAAGTGAAAATGGTGAGAAATTGAAATTTAAAATATGGAAATCAAGGGCCGGACGACTGGTCGTCTGCCGTTGGTGTCCAAAACGGCGTGTTGTTGTCTTTGTTGGAGCTATTGTTCATGCGTGTGTTCTTGTCGTACATCCGTGTTTTTTGAATCGTCGTCAAACGACGAGTCGTTTGATGATGGACGACCGCGTATTCACGAGAGAGAACAAAGCGACGCGTCATCGAGTCTTGTCGTCTGCCTCCTCTGCGTGTCGTCTGCGTGTGTGTCATCTGCCACTGAACCGAAACAACTTGCCGTTTCGTGTTTGGGTTTTTAAAAGCCCACCCGACCCGACTAACTAGACCAACCCGACATTCTTCTTCTTCCTTTGACATTTATTGTTCAAAAACCCAAAAAATCATCTCTCTCTCTTCGGCACTCTCTCTCTCTTTGTTCCTCTTCCATTTCCACACCAAGCTAAGGTGATTTTCTCTTTCTCTCTCCTATTCTTGCTCGGTTTCATGGTTATATGGATGGTTTTGTATTGGTTTCAGTTTGAGGCTGAAAATGGGTTCTAGAGTTCAGATTTTCATGATTTTTGGATGGATTTGAGTTGCTTTTTGTTGGGTAATGATGGATTAAGGTTGAAATGCATGAATCTAGTTTAAAAATGAAGAATTGATGATTTATTAAATGAGTTAAATTCAGTCCGAAAATGGGTTCGATGGTTTTGAGTGATTTCTGATGTTTTTGATAAAACTGATGATAAATTTGAGTTTTTGGGACTATTTAGAGTGGGTTGGAATGATTGCGAACATCGGGTTTCGCCCGGTTCGAATTTTGTGGCATTTTTAAAAATATTTTTTTAGTCGCAAGGACTTAACTGAAAATTTCTAATTTTTCTGAAATAATTGGAGGACTAGGTCTGATTTTTACATGAGGGTCAGATCTATAATTTTATAAACATATGATATAGAATTGTAATTTTTGAAAATATTTGGTAATTTTACAATTTTGATAAAATTGAGATTTTATTTATAAATTGAGTTATTTGGAGGATTTAATTTTGAATTCTGAAAGTTTGGGAATTAATTATTAATTTTCAAAGTTTTAGGGATTAAAGTGTAATTTTACGAAAGTCGGGGACAAATTTGTAATTTACATTGATTTTGATTTTTTGGCCGTCAGTGCTAGATCTTCAATTAAAATAGGATTTCTGACGCCAATAGCGTCTGAGTCTGCATTTACATTTTATATATGTTCTGCATTGCCACAGTCACCGTATGGATTCGTTTTCAAGGTCTAACTCGAGTTATGGAAGTGTTTACTCGAGTTAAATTTTACCCAGGCTATTTAACTTTTGTTAGCATTATTTTAACTCGAGTTATACATTATTTAACTCGATTTGGTCTTTATTTAACTCGAGTTGTATGGAATTTGAACAACTCGAGTTATGCATATTCTTACTCGAGTTGTAG
>CAODLS010244094.1:0-14812 GCA_948243855.1 Flueggea neowawraea
TTAATTTAGGAAAGTCCAAGCTCAGTCAGTATAATATTGGGTTTGGTTTTGATGATGATGACAACAAAATATTTATGAAAGATGAAAATGTGCAAGAATTTGGTTTGAAGGGTGCTTATGCACATAAATATGGAGTTAAGTGCGTAAGTGTTTAGGATTGAATTATAGTGCTTTTCATATTTCAAATTTAAGTGCTTAAGAACATATTTAAGCACTTAAGTGGTTCAACTATCGGTGTCCAGATTTCAATTAAGCACTTAATTTCATATTTAAGCACTTAAAATTGGTCCCAAAAAGGTGTAATCTTGGAAAAAGAAAATTAAGTTTGTAAATAAAAGTTTAAGCACGTAAATTTGCATTTGAAGACAAAATAGGTCATTGTGACACTCCTTGGAATTTGAATTTGAATGTCCTTTGTCAGATGAAGTGAGCAAAATTCAAGGTGAAATCTTAGAAATTCCTTACGCACTTGAGCTTTATGTTCAAGCACTTAAAATTTTGGATTTAAGTGCTTAATTGTTTGTTTAAGAACTTAAAAGGTCCAAAAGTGGTCTAGTGTTTTCAAGGTGAATTTAAGCATGTAAAAGGGATCTTAAGCACGTAAAATGCAAGACTTAAGCAAATAATTTTTCTTAAGTACGTAAATTTGATAATGTCAAGATTGTAGAACATTTGGCTTTGTCCCGCAACTACTATATTCTTGATTCCAATGGTCACAAACTTCACAGAGGCTATAAAAGGACTCCCAACATCAGAAGAAGTGAGACAAACCTTGGCTACACTTTGTTATATTTATTCCTACTTTGTTCTTACACTTTCCATTTTATACCGACTCTTACTATTTTCATTTACTATCATTCTTGGGTTGGGTTAAGCATAAGTTTTGTGTTTTAGGAACAAATTTTGTAAGAATCAAAGTATTTGATTAAGGGTTAGATAGGTTTCCTTGTTGAGCTTTGAAAAACAAGAGTGTAAGGTTTTCCTTCTTTTGTTTCCTTGAAAAAACAAGAGAGTGTAGGTTTCCTAGTTTGTTTACTGTAGAAACTAGAGGTTGTAAAGGTTTCTTTGTGATCCTTGAAAATAAGAGAAGTTGTAAATGATTTCCCTCCACCCGAAAGTGAGGAGATAATGGATTGAAATTCTCAAGGGGTGCTCGAAGAGTGGACATAAGTCAAAAAGGATCGAACTACTATAAATCCATCTTTGTTTTCTCTTCCCTCAATCTCTTTACTTTGCTTTGCATTTAGTTTATCTTGTGTGTGAATTGGATTTGTGATTTAAATTTGCTTCTGCATTGGTTTTCTATTTTGTATTCAAAGGACATTTTGTTGTTCACTTTTTTGCAAAAGATTTTCTACAAAGGTTTAAAATTTCTAAAACTTCAATTCATCCTTCCTCTTGGAGTGCCATTCTGGGGGCCAACAATATATCCCTAACATGTGTATAGAAATTATTTTCTTGCTGCATACTGGTCACACAATCTATTTGCATGTATTACATAAGATCATAACCATGATTGGTAGTTGTTCCATCATGTACCATGACGAGATAGTGTTCCATCATATGCAAGTGGGAGATGTTTGAAAAAATGGTCTGCCCATAATGGGTTTAACCAAACCTGGTTTGGTCAAGGTGCAAACTAGGACAGTGAACCGATCTAATTGGTAAGCCCAATTGAATAGATGGATCAGTAGGCTCCTTGTAGGATGTAGGAGGCTCATATAGCTATTGTATAAATAATGTTAATTAAACCATAGTTAGCGTTAAGCCATACCACTCTATCCACCAACATTACAGACACACAACATCCTCTCACAGAAAGAGAAGAGGCTGATGGCCTAAGTTCGCTCTTCTTTTCTCCACTGGGATAGAATTTTTGTTTGATCTATTTGTGGCATCTATACTGCAGACGAGTCGAGTACTCACGTCCTACAACCGTGGTTGGATAACGAGACCAACACACAAATCTAATCCATATTCCTATTGATTTCTGCTATGTATCGAGGTTAGCAACTCAAATCATTCTTTGATTCATTCTTTATATTGTTAGTTGGTTAGACCAATAGATACCTTCGAAATGGATATGATCAAAATCCATGAGGAAGATGCATGTTATTGTCTGAGTTGTGTTTTGTTATTTCCATGGAATGAAAAAAATAGCTCAACTTAATTATTAATTATCAATCAAAATGGTTTACTTTTATTATATATAGATATGCTTTTTACAATTATGGTTATCTGTTTTGATTTTTTTTTAGACAAAATGGGATCTGATACTTTTTTTTTTTGTAAAGATCGTCATGAGAGGGAGAGTGATTATGAGAGAGAAGACAAATGAAGAAAGAAAACCTAATGGAAAAGAGAGAAATGGGATATGTGTCACGACCCAAGATCGGACCATGACCAGTGTATGAGGCGAACCAAACAGAAAGCCCGGCCCATCTCGCACAAGCCTCGGAGTACAAAAATTCCAAAATAATTATTAAACACGTAATAAAAGTTTTCGTTTATATAATAAATAATTTTCAAAACAATATTACTAAATAAATAAACATAAATATAAGTCAAAATACAAAAATATATTTATAAATAAATCCAGTTATCTAAATATTTCGATACAAGCATAACCCACAAGAAACTCAGTGTGGAGCATCTAACATACATACAAACTGAGCCCGAACAAGAGGGCACTCACTGCCGAACGAAGGTCCTCACTAAGCGCTGAAAATCTAATGAGACAAGCACTGAGTACCTGACGTTAAACCAAAAACTTGGTAGGCAGGCAAGCGCACCTATCGATTGTAGTACGCGGACTTAAGTATCGAGTGTCGTATCCTACAGAGACTCTCTCTATTATCTAGCCTACAAACTAAATTGGTATCAATTAAACAATAAAAGAAATGGAGACACGCCAACACACAACACAGCAGGATAAAGAGAGTTTAAGAACAGGGCAATCATGGGTAACAGTAGCATCTAGATGTTGAATCCCCTAGGACTACCTAAGCAAAACCGACCTTGTCACTAAGTCACTTTTTCACACAATTGGACCATAGGAATTCCTAACATATATTAACCTCTCTCTCGAGTCAGTTAACATCTAACGTCAAGTTGATTAACTGGAATCTCTTCCTAATTAATACCCCCACGTTGCATTAACACTGATTAACATATTAAGTTTGATCTTAATCCGGAAGATTTACGTCGACCTATCTCTAGGTTTACGTGCAACTCCTCTCACCTATGAGCGATTCAAAACACACGATAAATCTCTCGATTCCTACGTATGCAATCAATTGTCGAATCAAAACACCGATAGAATTAATCCAACAACAACAACATATTATAAATCATAGATGAGTATCAATTCATGAACAAAGCAACAAAATAACAAAACCAAATCACAAATTCGTCCTAGGGTTCATCACATCCAAATGTATACAAGTCTAGTTCATAATTGTAGTATATAAATCAACAAAAATGAAATGGAAACAAGATAGACAGAAAGAACCCATTGAGAATCCTTCAATCTTCAAGCAATCACTTCAATCTTGAAGAAAATCCACTCCAAAGGTGTTCTTCCCTTGAAACCCAGCACTTTCTCTCTCTAGAACTCTGTTTTTGTATGTCAATGGCGGATCTCCTGCTTTAGGGTTCGTTTCAAGCTAAAAAGGGTTGAAATGGTGTGTTATGGTAAGACACGGCCCAATATGGACATTACACGGCCATGTCTTTGGTTCCCAAACCGTGTCTTGCTTTAAAACTTCTTCGTTTCAGCTCTTTGACGTGTTTGGTTTCGAAACTGGCAAGACAGGGACAAAACTCCTAAGACACAGCCATGTCTTTGGCTCCAAGGTCCTGTCTTGCATTGCACTTGACTCTGGCGAATAGGACACGGGCAGATCATGCAATTACACAGCCGTGTCTTGGTCTTCCAAACTGTGTCTTGCTTTTTAGAGGTGCATTTGACAATGAAAAATATGGCACGGTATTACAAGGTCGTGTCTTGTGGTCCCAGATCGTGTCTTATGTTGAAAGCCTCGAAAGTTGTCGTTTAATATCCGTTTTGGCTTTCTTTCATTCAATTCTATCAAGACACCATCACATGACCTGTAAAATAAAATATGAACCAATAAAACACCAGAACCTATGAAAACATCTCAATTATAACCAAAATGATAGGAATTTGACAATACAAATATGTATAATTGAGCGTTCATAAAATTACCCACACTTAGGATTTTGCTTGTCCTCAAGCAAAGAAAGAATTAAAACATGGGCTACATCCTCACAAAATCAAAGTATTGTGGCATGGGACTCACGTCATAGAAAACGAGAATAAATTGAATGGTGGAGAATTCCAAATATGCATAAGGTACTAATCAACCCAACTGACATCTCAAATTAGCACAAGAAGAGCTCAAATAATCAAAGTAGTTGATTTAAATTGGTCACCCATTCATCTCATCAAATTGATTGCAAAGCAAAGAATTGAACAACTTAGGCAAATACGGTTCTCATTCACATTTAATTCAAACATTTAAATCGATTCAACCAACTCAATAACTTACTTGCTACAAACACAGTCAGTAAATTAAGGGTTCAAATTGTGTGCTTTTGCATTTATTCAAGTTTCCACCATAAAGGAAAATTTATTTTTCATGCGAAGACCGCTCATTTGTGATGAGTGTCCCCGATTACTTAGAAAAAACCCCAATGGCAGTGCTTTGAATACTCATGTTCGAAGACAGCGGAGTAGGTTATGAACCTTATTTACTTGTCCTTGTTTAGGTTCAAGCAAGTTAAGAGTAACCCTTTTAAGTTCTTATTCATATAACTTTTTTTTTAATTTTCAAGAACCTACATACCATTGTTCAAGTAAATCAATGATTTGAATGGAAAGAAAAAATTCAAAGCGAAAAATTTGATCATAACCTCGAAACTCATGATAATCCAAAACAGTCAATTCAAGGTCTCAAAATAACAAATGCATATTCAAAATTCTCAACTATTCAATTCATTGAAACAGTCAAACAACATGTGCACCCACAGCCACAATATCAAGATTTTAGTTTAGAATTTGTCATCCCCTACCCCACACTTAATATTGGACATTGTGCTCAATGTTCATAATAAAGCACAAATTTAAGTGAAGATAGGGAGAGGATAAAAAAAATAGAGTTCTGGGACTTCCAGAATAACAGGTCTGCAGAGGTGAGCTCAAAATTGCGTGGATTCCATCCAAAAGCGGGAGTAACCTTGCAAAATAACACAAACATGAACAAAAGAAATTAAAAGCTTGGGTTGCCTCCCAAGAAGCGCTTGTTTAACGTCATTAACTTGATGTTGATGAAAAGGAAACAACACAACTAAATAAAGACAAGGAAATATAAACAAACAAAACTAAGCAACAACACAACTAAACCAACAAAAGAAAACAACAAAACAAGAAAAAGAAAAATAAATGAACACAACTAAATAGAAAATGGATAGATTAATAAAGATAAAGCTTTCATAATATCTTAGTCTCAGGCAATGGCGCCAAAAACTTGGTAGGCAGGCAAGTGCACCTATCGATTGTAGTACGCAGACCTGAGTACCGAGTGTCGTATCCCACAGAGACTAAGAGTACTAGTAATGACTCTCTCTCTCTCTATTATTAGCCTACAAATTAACCAGGTTTCAATAAACACAAAAGGAATGGAGACACGCCAACACACAACAAAGCAGCACAAAGAGAGTTTAGGAACCGGGCAATCAAGTGTAACAGTAGCATCCAAATGTTGAATCCTCCTAGGACTACCTAAGCAAAACCGACCTCGTCACTAAGTCACTTGTTCATACAACTGGACCGTAGGAATTCCTAACATACATTAACCTCTCTCTCGAGTCAATTAACATCTAACGTCAGGTTGATTAACCGAAATCTCTTCCTAATTAATACCCCTACGTTGCATTAACACATATTAATGAATTCTCATATTAAGTTTGACCTTAATCCGGAAGATTTACTTCGACCTATCTCTAGGTTTGTGTGCAACTCCTCTCACCTATGAGCAATTCAAAAACACGATAAGTCTCTCGATTCCTACGCATGCAATCAATTGTCGAAACAAAACACCAGTAGAATCAATCCAACAACAACAACATATTATAAATCATAGATGAGTCTCAATTCATGAACAAAGCAACAAAATAACAAAACCAAATCACAAATTCATCCTAGGGTTCATCACATCTAAATGCATACAAGTCTAGTTCATAATTGCAGTAGATAAATCAACAAAAATGAAATGGAAACAAGATAGAAAGAAAGAACCCATTAATAATCCTTCAATCTTCAAGCAATCACTTCAATCTTGAAGAAAATCCACTCCAAAGGTGTTCTTCCCTTGAAACCCAACTATTTCCCTCTCTAGAACTCTGCTTTTATGTGTCAATCGCGGCTCTCCTGCTCTAGGGTTCGTTCCAAGAAAGGGTTGAAATGGTGTGTTCTGGTAAGACACAGCCCGATAAGGGCATTACACGGCCGTGTCTTTGGTTCCCAAACCGTGTCTTGCTTTAAAACTTCGTCGTTTCAGCTCTTTGACGAGTTTGGTTCCGAAACTGGCAAGACACAAACAAAACTCCTAAGACATGGTCGTGTCTTTGGCTCCAAGGCCATGTCTTGCATTTTGAATGTGCACTTGACTCTGGCGAATAAGACACGGGCAGATCATGCAATTACACGGCCATGTCTTAGTCTTCCAAACTGTGTCTTGCTTCCTAGAGGTGCATTTAACAATAACAAATATGACACGGTATTACACGGCCGTGTCTTGTGGTCCTAGACCATGTCTTGTGTTGAAAGCCTCGAAAGTTGTCATTTATTCTCCGTTTTGGCTTGCTTTCATTCAATTCTATCAAGACACCATCACATGACCTGAAAAACAAAATATGAACCAATAAAACACCAGAACCAATGAAAACATCTCAATTATAACCAAAATGATAGAAATTCGAAAATACAAATATGTATAATTGAGCGTTCATCAGTACCTGAAATGTTTGGGAAGGGCGAGTAAACCTCAGTGAGGGACAACACTCTAGAACGCCGTCAGGATATCACATAAACCATTTTGAAAAAGTTTTCAAAAAATACCATGTGCAGATATACGTATATATATATATTCAAACATGTTTCTATTTATACTTTCATTTATCTTATTTTGTTATATGGTCGGCCTTGCCGTCTAATTTTTTGCATAGCAGTACTGTAGCATTATTCAAAAAATTACAAAATTGCTATTGCCCTCTTCTATAAATATGTGGAGGTTCAATTGAAGAAGGCTGAGTGTTTTTTCTTAGTGCAAAATTGTAATATAGTTTTTACTGTAGTATTGTGTTAGGAAACCACAAATCTATACTCAAATTTATTGTAAGTTCTGTTCAAATATTATTCAATATTCAAACATGTTTCTGTTTATGCTTTCATTTATCTTATTTTGTTATATGCTCGGCCCTACCGCCTAATTGTTTTGCATTCATTCTTATATGTGCAGCCCTGTAGCATGAATTGTTGTATCATCTTTACATTTCTGCAAATCTTCTCTGCGTACTTTCATTCTTAATTTCCTCCTTTTGATCCTGAGGATCCCTGGTATCATTATTCCTTTACTGTTCCCTGGTATCATTATCCCTAGTATAATTCTTAATTTACAAACTGCCTTTACTTTTTCTTTTGGTCAATATGAATGGAATATTATACCATTTGGATTAAAAAATGCTCCTTCTGAATTCCAAAGAATTATGAATGACATTTTCAATCCTTATTTCCACTTTTGCATTGTTTATATTGATGATGTTCCAATTTTTTCACAAAAAATTGATTAGCATTTCAAACATCTCAGAACATTTTATTCCATTGTTAAAAAAATGGATTAGTGGTGTCTAACTCCAAAATATCATTATTCCAAACACGACTCAGATTTTTAGGACATTACATACATCACGATACTATTACCCCTATAGAAAGATCACTTGCATTTGCATCAGAATTCCCTGACAAAATTCTTGATATAACTCTAACTTCAAAGATTTTTGGGTAGTCTAAACTATGTTCTTGACTTCTGCCCTAATTTGAATAGGATGGCCAAACCACTACATGATAGGCTTAAGAAAAATCTTGTTCCATGGACAAAAGAACATTCAAAATTAGTTAGACTAATCAAATTACAAATAGCAGAAATTCCCTATTTACATTTAGCTGACTCAAATCTTCCAAAAGTAGTAGAAATAGGTGCATCAGAATTAGGATATTGTGGTATTATAAAATAATTCCAAAATGGAAAAGAAAATACTGTTCAATTTATGTTAGGTCGTTGCAATAGCACTAAACAAAACTATTCCACAGTCAAGAAAGAAATTCTTTCTATTGTCAAGTGCATACAAAAATTTCAAAGTGACATTCTCAATCAAAAATTTTTATTATGAATAGATTGCAAGTCTGTGAAAGAAGTTTTGCAAAACGATGTTCAAAACATTGCATCAAAACAAATATTTTCCAAATGGCAAACTTTATTATCTGTCTTTGATTTTGATATTGAATATATCAAAGGTGATACAAATTCAATTCCGAATTTTCTAAGCTGTGGATTCTTGCAAAACAGGACTCAATATGCCTCCAAAAAAATAAGGATAAAGAAGTACAAAGCAAGGAATCCAAAACAACCTCCAAATCAGTCATTATTCCAAAACAAATCAAATCTTGGTTCGACATTAACCCAAAAAAGCTTCCACCTAGACGCCAGAACCTCAGCAACTCCAACAACTGTTGTGACTCTATCCCAATCGCCAGATGTACTTTTGGCACCAAAAAATCACACAAAGCTAACAGGCCTCTATAGGTAAAAACTCTCCAACTCTTTCTAAAAGAGAGAAAGGTTCTTAATCTCTTGCAAAAACTCTTTCTCAAAAAAATATTTCCAAATCAACCTCCAGTTTTTTCAATACTCAAGTCATCTGCTTTCAATCCAAAACACATATAGAATATTTCATCAAAAACTACAACCAAACCATTACCATTGTAGAAGATGGCTTTCTTTATCCAAACCCTATGATCACACTCCGCAAAATGTTCTTAAGATGGACTTTCAAGCCTTGGGATCTTTCAAAAACCCAATTATATTATATGTCCATTTTAGAAGCAACCAACTCCGTGACTTTCAAACACCATTACCTTCATGAGAAACATGAAGAACTAGCTTACTCAACCTTCCAAATATACAAAATTCTCAAACCCTCAGACTGGGGACAAGACCTCCATGCCTCTCAAAAATTACCCATTTCATTCCAAAATAGGGTTACCAATTACCTCACTTTCAACTACTGGGATTACCAATAGGCATGGTATGATGCCCTATACTTGAAAAACCACAATAATAGTCATTCATGGCTATTATACTTCAAAAATTTTGAAACCATTAATATTCCATATTGGTTTGTCCACTGGTGGAAAATTTTTGGCATCATCTATGAAATCCCACCACCATAGGTCAAAGAATCCCTCCAACTATTGCAGTAAAATTTCACTCCTTCAAACAAAGAGAAACACCTACCACCAATTTTCTCTTTCAATACAAGATTCTTCATCCCATGGGTATTCAGCTGGGATGTAAACATCATTATACATGAAGGGTTAAATACATTAGTTTACAATTTCAAAGTCAAATGGTGAAATAAATTTTAGGCAATGAACAAAATATCCAAACAGGTAGTCCATGATTGGATTCAAGTTTAGAAGGCTGATTCATCCAAATAGTCCATGTAGGACCTTCAAATCCAATATTTTTGGCCCATAAATCACATGCCTAGGCGTTACCAGCTGGGGCCAAAACTGAAGAAAAGTATTGGCCCGCTATGAAACAACTCTTACAAACAAGGTCCAAGGCTTCAGAATTGGCTTCCAGCTCATCAACTGCAGTTGACCTTGGAAATGACAATGAAGATGACTGCTATGGCATATTGTCTTCTCCATAGCAACAAAATTGTACAAAAACAAAATTTCAGCTAAGTAGAATTTCTACTTAGGCAAAAGTTAAGGAACAAAATTATTTCCAAACTAACCTTTTCAAAATTGTACGTACAAAACAAATCCAATGGGCAGTCCAAGGCCTTAATCTGGACCTACTTCATCTTAAACGGTAGATGGTAAAAAGATATCAAATCTGTTAATGGCTAGTGTTTTGCCAAAAAGCATATAATGGCAGTCTGAATCCCAAATTTTGGACCTACTCCATCTCAAACGGTATATGGTAAAGAGATCTCAAATCTGTTAATGGCTGGTGATTTGCCAAAAAGCATAAGAAAATTTATTTTCTAAATGGCAGCAGGACAATTATCTCATTGGAAAAAAAACAAGTAAAAGATGGATACTAAATTATTCAAATCAAACGCTAATGACAACAGAGATTCTTGACAAAAACGTTGTAGCGATCAACAAAAATCATTATAGCGGTCAACAAGAAAAAACACTATATATATATATATATATTCAAAAAAAATATTTCAAAATCGTTCTCAAACAAAACAAACAACATGCAATCAAGCATAATATTTATTTCAAAAATATTTAATAAGAATAATAATATAACTAACGGGGCCAGAATCAGACAAATTAAGTCATACTAACTCTATAATAGCCACTTAGGCACGGATTAGCCACTTGGACACAGAGTATAGCCACTTAGGCATTGAATATAGCCACTTAAGCAGGTGTTAGCCACTTAGGCAAATAACAGAGTATTGTTATACCAAAGGCTACGCTACTTTGTAGCTAGTTGTCCCATATTAGAAATATATACAGAAAACATATTAATATATTTAGAGCATACAGGCATGCAGAATAAACAAATATTTACATAAAATATATTTTTATTCCAGAGTATAATACTTATTTATTACAACAAAATCAAACAGAGCTAAAAACAATTACAATAGAGTCAAATATTGTACTGTGGCAATACGAAATGTATGGAATACAGATGCACGTCCCAACCCACGAGGATGTCAGAAATCCTATTTTAATCGAAGATCTAAAGCTCTCGTCTAGAAAATCGAATATTTCGTAAAATTACAGCCTAGTCCCTCAAATTTAGAAAATTACAATTTAGTCCTTAAGACCTCGTAAAATTATAATTTAGTTCCGAAACGTTTCAAAAATTACAAATCAGTACCTCAAACTTCTAAAAATTAGAAAACTAGTCTTTACGACAGAAAATCTATTGAAAAACACCACAAACATGTTCTGATCAATACCCAACATTCCAATTTGCTTAAATCAACTCTAATCAACCTCCGAAACTCAAATATACAATCAATTCCACCAAACAAACTCAAAATCATCAAGAATCCTCAACAATTCGGACTAAACCCTAACCTACATAAAAACTCATTAATTCCTTCAAACCCAAGTTGAAATCAAGTGTTTCTAACCTTAATCTATCATAATCTAATGTTTTCTAACATCCATTTGAACAAAATAAAGCAAATATGAACCTAACATTTCAAAATTGATCAAAAACCCAAATCCGAGATTTGAGCATAAAATGATGAAATGGAGTTATTACAAGCATGTTCTTACCTCAAGAAATGGAAAGGAATCAATGAGAAGCAATGGGAAACGTTGAGAGATAGATTTGAGAGTGAAAGGACTGAAGAAAATGATTTTAGGCCGAAGAGGGGTTGGGTTTGGTATTTAAAAACACCCATAGATTGAAACGCACCATTTCAGCGAATTTCAAAGGCAACGTACGTCATACTAATGCACAAAGTACATTTCATGGTCACAACATATGTCTTCCAACATGCAACGTACGTTATATTGGTCCAAATGACATCTAGTAGCCTCGGTTTAAGATTTCTAATGATCAACGTATGTCGTCAAGACTACAACATATGTTTTGTATGGACAATGTACATTTCACTCAAGCAAGACGTACATCTTGCACAATTCCAGATAACATACGTCTTGGGATTGACAGCGTACGTCTTGACACGCCAAACGACATTCCTTCACTTTCGCACATGCGTCGGATCATTCCCGAAACTTACAAAAATTCCATCATTAATCATCATCAAACATCCAATCAACATCTCCAAACATCAAATCATCATCTCAAACATTCCAAATCAAATCAGAAATGAACAGGGTTCAATCAAAATTGAATGAGGTGCCACAAGGGGTCTTATTGAAATTTAGTAAGGTATAACGAAATGTCTAGTCTGAAACGGGTGAGGTATTGCAATATGTGAGTGTGAAGAGAAAAGAAAATGAGACTTCAAACCCATTAAGATTTACTTATTAAAAAACATTAAGGTTTTACTAGTAAAGTTACCACATATTTAGATTTCAGCATGTATCATCTTCAGTTACCATGGATTTTAGTAAGAATGAAAAGGAAAATTAGTTTAGGTTTAAAAATGAGGGAGCTAGGAAAGAAATAGGAATTTTTTAGAGAAAAATTTTGGAACTAAAAATCTAATAGGAGAAGAGAGGTAGAATTACAAATTCTTAGAGAATATCAAATAAATATATAAATATTGGTTAGTTTGGTAGGTTCCGAATTTTTGCAATATGCTCAAAATTAAATAAAACATATAAATTTTATTATGTGATCATTAATTAGAAAATTACTTTTTAATAAAAAATTATAATTTACTGTACATAGCACGAGAATTATGTTACACAATATATCTATTTTGCCAAAGTGATTTGACATAAATATAGAACAAAATAACAAAAATTTTATTTTAAATTTTTATAACATGCTAAATAAAATTAAAGTATATTAATTTTATTGTAATTGTTAATTTTATAAATAATTCTTTGATTAAACAAAAAATTTATAGTTATCGTGTGTGGTACGATATTGCACTATTATATGTAATCACAGACATTAGCCACTGTTTTTTTTTTCCTTAATCCTTACAGTGCTGATTTTTCCAATTTACAACAGTAACATATACATATTCATTGTATATTTGTGGCACCAATATCAAAGGAAGGAAAGGACACTTTTCATCACTTTGTTTTCAATTCTGTGGGATGCACATTTTTTAAATTGAAGATAATTTTTTTTTATTGAAAAGACTTTTTTTTTCTTTCAAAAATTCTTATTCCATTTTTATTCTTTTTTTATTGTAGTTTTAATTTGGTTTATATTGATTATGTTCTTTTTTTGTTTTTATTTTGTTTTGTAGTAAAAAAATGCACAGTTTATGTTAAAATGAAACAAATAAGAAAGAGCTCATTTAAAAAAAAAAACAATGAAAGACAAATACATACTAAACAAAAATCAAGTATAAACAAGATGAAAAACAATCAAAAGAAAAAGACTGAAAATAAACGAAAACCGACAATAAAAACAAATTGAAAAACCGAATAAAACAAGATGAGAAACAATCTGTTTCTAAAAAAATATAAATCAATTCGAATTTTATAAATTCGAATTTAATAGAAGTTTATTTGCAAATTTGATCCTTTTAGTTTGTTTGCTTGTTAAGGAAAAAAAAGTTAATACCGTCTTTTAGTAACTTTTTAACCTGTAAATGCCCCATTAAAAAGATTGTTATTGTTAATTTCAAATTTCCGTAGGATTAAAAGAAATTCAAGAGTCGAGACAATTGTTGACAAGTTTGCTCATAATCTTCTCTTCTTGCTCGGAAATCTTTTCATAAAGAAACCACCAAGAACATGTATTCGGCGAATGCTCATAAATCACCATTCAACTAATGGGCGTGTAGCTTATTATTAGTAGAATCAATTTCAATATAAAGGAATCATGAGTTCAATTACCGGTGGAAGCAAATAAAATGACTTGTCTACAAAAAGAAATCATCATTCAGAAAGTCAACAGTATATATCAACAGACGGCTTGCATCTTCGAAGGCACATTAATCACTAACAATCACCAACAAAATGAAAAACTCTGAATATCCTTTACATATATTTACAGCATATTGTCCTTTCATATGATCAGTTTTATCTCGACGTAGTCACTGAAGAAGCTGAAGACCATTTCGACAGTGTCACAATCTGGGAAACAAAGGAGATGGAATCTCCAATTGCAAAAAAATGCGGTCTCCTACCTTCTTTTCGCTCGAACTGCAAAGTTAAGAGTCAGTTACAGTGCTTGTGTACATTTTGTACTCACAGAAGCAATCTAGTCTGATTAAAATATAGACATGAAGAAAACTAAACTATGCCACAAATTCCCAGTGTAGCCCAAGTATGCGCAGACGATCGTACCATAAATAGCCGACGAATAATCAACTAACTTTGCAAGGCAAAAACCATCACACCAAAATAGTAAGAACACAACACAAATAATCAGCAGACAAACAGCCCAAGGAAAACATACCATGGAGAAGTTAACTTGCTTCAACGTAAAGCACTAATGCATTGGATGGATTATGCTCTGTTGCAGTTACAAAATAATAGAAAATTAGTTCCAAATACAAGGAAGTATTTGAAGCAATTACAAGGAAGTATAAGATGTAGAAGCAACACACCTTCAGGTTCGGTTAGCAACCAATCCCGTGCACAAATCAAAGCTTGCCGTGTCTCCGGACTCAATGAACTTTGGTAACTATCCAGCATCCTACCTCCATAATTAAACGCCAAGTCTGGGGCAACTGTTGACATAGGCGTCCCAAGGACATCGCGTGCCATCATAGACAATATAGGGTACCTTGGAGTGTGAACTTTCCACCAGTTTAATACGTTAAAATCACAATTACGAGGAAAGACTGGTTCCTCTAAGTACTTGTCTAG
>CAODLS010244248.1:0-19990 GCA_948243855.1 Flueggea neowawraea
AAAAACATAATGAGCCTGAAATGAGAGGGCACTCAATATCAAATGGAACGCATCACTAGGTGCAAGATGTCGAATGGTTGTCGAATGCCAAAATGAACCTGAGAAACAAATACAGGAAAATAGGCAAGAAACAGAGAAAAAGGAGTAAGAATCCCTAGTGAGAAAATGACACTCCAGATCGGCTCCAGGCCTCACAAAAACTGTTTTGAAAACAGTTCATAAAATACAGTAGACTTATCTAAGTGTATATACATATACATACTAAGACAAAATAATAATTCTAAAATTCATTTTGAAATCATTTGCACCCAAATCGAACAACAGACAGAAACATACAGAAGATATATACTACATATCGTATGTTGAAAACATAATGTTGGGTCCTGAAACTGATAGATAAATATATCATAAGGATGAACTCTGCCATCTCACTCACACTAAGTACATGAGTCTCGACGGACACATGATTACCAAAAACCCTGGTAACTGGGTCTCGATAGCGTATTAGTATACCAAATGCTACGGTTATACTAAGTAGCACATGTACCCCATATCAAAGGGTATATATATATATATATAACGCACATGCAAAGCATAAATCATTTGGTAGAAAATATTTACATACCATATAAATACAATCTATCGAAACGAAAATCAAAGTTTAATAATCACATAAGTCGAATTATTAATTAGGCAAACCATTAATTATTTCACTTTCCAAAAACAAACTAGATATAGCAGAAACATAGAATTTATAATACACAACATATGTGTTTGAAGCTGCCATTTCACTCACCTAGTATCCGATGCTAAGGATCCAGTCAAACACCACTAGCGGGTAGTTGCTCGTGTGGTTAGGTACAAGAAGCTGGAACAGATACAGAAATAACAATCATCAAAATGTGGTGCTGTCACAATACCGTATGCATAATATGCAAATGCAAATGTTGACCGTCGAAGAGACTGAAAGTCTAACTCGAAAGAGAACCTACCACTCTTGACCTAAAATCTAGAATCTATGAAAAATTATAATTAGGTCCCCGACCCAATGTCAACTTACGTTTTAGTTCTAAAGTATTCCAATCTTGTATTATAATTCTTAACCCTCCAAAACCATACATTAATCCTCAAGATCCTCCAAATAACGAATTAGCATTCTAAATTATTCAAAATCCAACTATAGTCTCCATTGCCAAATATCATTTATAATTACCCACATTGACTATAATCAACCTCTTAAGCAAGAATCTAACATATATTTCAACAAACAAACTCAAAAATCATCACATTTCTTCAAAAATCAGAATTTCACCAACCCATTTACCAACAACACCACATCTCATGTAACTGAGCTCAATGTATGTTCTTCTAGCTTCATTCAAGCCTAATCTAACATCCCCAAACACCCATTATAACAAAATCAAACTAAAACTCAATCCCATTTCAAATTCGGCCAAAACCCTAACTTATCCAAAACAACATCAAATCTTCATAACCGAAGCTTAAATCATGTTCATCTAACCTCAATCATGAATCAACATCCTACAACTCCCATTTCAGCAGAAACATTAAATCTGAACTCAACCTTAAATTTTGGATCCAAACCATAAATGGATTAATCTTGCATAACTGAAGAAAAGAAGAGATTGATGATGAATCTTACCTCAATAATCCATGTAGAAGCAATAAAGAGTGATGGAGCACAAAGAGAAATCAATATGGGAGAGATTTGGTAGGTAGGGATGAGTCATGACCGAAGAGAAAACAGTTGGGGGTATTTATAACCCCACCAATTGAAATGTTACATTCCACCAAAATTCGCAGAATAGGCTCTCGAATGCGCGTAATACACATCCTACACAAGTACATATGGTCTTGCATGCGTAAGACAATGCTCCACTCGCATAGACGACCATCATCAGCTATCGATTTCAGATCCAGATCTAAGACCCTCAAACCCAGATCCATGATCAACGCGTTCAGTATGGGTACTATGGTGTACCACGTATTACGTGTGTAACACTTATTTTACATGCATTGAAAAATGAATCGAATGGTCCTCATACACACATCTCTTTTGCGCACGTAGAAGGGGTACAACACTTGTAATACCCTTCCAGGTTGCCCTACTCACACAAACTCCACTACTAAGACATCTCTAGCTTAGGATCAACTACACCATCATTCTCGAGATCACCCAATCACTGTGACCCGCTATAGGATCAACCGATACTACAGGAATGCTATCAAAATTCGACGGGGTATTACAAAGGGTACCATATTTGCATTGGTTGTCAAGCACACACTAGAACGTGATCATCACTGTTGGAACTTGAATCATTATCAAGGATTATCCTTTTCCTTCTTTTGTTATGCATCTTTAAGTATGGGCAATCCGGTTTAGCATGACTTAGTTGATTACACTTATAACAAATGAGTTTTCTCTTCTTCTTGCTTGCCTCTTTTGCTTCTCTTTTCTTGTGAAGGAATTTACAGAATCTCTTTGGGAGGTATTCCACATCAGAATCTTCTTCATCATCATCCTCACTTGAGCTTTAATGCACTTTGAAGCTTTGAGTGCAATGCCTAAATGCTTTTTCTTCTTCTTTTTTCCTTCCTTCTCTTCATCCTCTTCCATACTCATTTCATGAGTGAGTAAGGAACCAATTAATTCCTCCAAAGTCAACGAATTTAGATATTTAGCTTCTAGGATCACATCCTTCTTTGAAGACCATGACTTAGACAATGCCTTTAGAATCTTCCTCACACTCTTTGAATTTGAATATGATTTTCCAATAGATTTGAGGCCATTGAGGATGTCATTAAAATGATCAAACATATCTTGAATGGATTCATCTTCCTCCATCTTGAATAGCTCATATTTATGCACAAGGAGAGAAACCTTATTTTCTTTGACTTGGCTTGTTCCCTCATATGTAAACTCCAAAGTTTGCCAAATTTCTTGAGCGGTAGAGCATTGTTGAACCTTGTTGAACTAAGATTTTCTCAATGAACAGTTGAGAAGGTGCATAGCTTTGTGATTATATGAGATTCACCTATTGTCAGCGTCGTTCCACTCTTCTTTAGGCTTC
The DNA here is from genome assembly GCA_948243855.1 of Flueggea neowawraea. Lineage (NCBI taxonomy): Eukaryota > Viridiplantae > Streptophyta > Magnoliopsida > Malpighiales > Phyllanthaceae > Flueggea > Flueggea neowawraea. Next base: position 3,093 of record CAODLS010244248.1, read on the forward strand.
TTTACCAAGCTTCCATTCACTAGCTTTTGTGGCACAAATGAACCTTCTTCAACAATATCCCAAATGTCCACATTTTCTAATTGTAGGAACACCTCATCCTTTTTTTCCAGTAAATATAGTCATTGCCATCAAAAAAATCGAGCTCTATTAATGGCCAAACTTTCATATCTATTAATTACATTGAAAATCCCATTTTTGAAATCTTTTACTCTTTGGATGTTAAGCCAAAATGAAATATCAAGAACATAAGCTCTGATACCAATTGTAAAATTGGTCCCAAAAGGTAATGGCACTCCAAGAGAGGGGTGAATTGGAGTTTTAAAGAGTTTGAAAACTTTGTTGAAAATCTTTTACAATTAAAACAAATAACAAAGTTAAATGTGGAAGCTAAATAAAACCAATTCACAAACAACAATAAAAATCAAATGCAAAGCAAAGTAAAGAAAGTAGGGAAAGAGAAATCAAAGCCCAATATTTATAGTGGATCGGTCCTCTTGACCTACGTCCATTCCTCTAGATCAACTAGAGAATTTCAATTCACTAACTCCTCACTTCTGGTTGGAGGAAAACCATTTGCACCACTTTTTTTTGTGTGATCAACAAGAAAATCGTTACCCCAGTTTTTGCGGGTTCAACTAGAAAACCGCTACACTTGTTTTCAGGACAAAACAAGCAAACCAAGCCACTTGTTTTAGGGACCAAACAAGCAAATCAAAAATATAGTTTTCTAAGGCTCACTAGAAAACCTATCCACCCTCAAACAAACAACCTTGCTTGATACAAAATCAACCCAATGATGTAACTGATTAATGCTCACACAAACCCAACAGTATGATAGTAAGTAAATAGCTCAAATGGTTTAGAAAGGTAGAGAAGAGAGAAACAATTATAGCAAAGTATAGCAAATGACTCTTTTTTTTTTTATAGGATGTTTATTTATAGCCACTCTTAGAAATATAGCCGTTTGAAGCCTCGAAGTAGCCGTTGTGAGAGAATGGAGAATTCCAAACTAATTGACGTCACCTTCTACTACGCATGTTATGCACCATCTGCGTGCGTTATACCTTGTTCCAACTAAGTTCTATGCGCTTTGATCTTCCTAGTACGTGCATAGCTTTGAGCCCAATAGCCACTTCGTTTCATGGATTTGCATCTATGTGCATTGTACAAATTCTACGTGCATAGTAATTTGATCTACGTGCATAGTACCACATAGTGCATGAATTGATCTAACTTCTAGAATATGTCATTTAAAAAAAGTCTTCACCTTCCCTCTCTTTTATATACTCTCTTTTTCCCTTCAAAATTTCCAAGCAAGTGTTATGTTGCTTTTTCTAAATTTTGCTATTGAAGAACCTCTCATTTTTTATAAGTTAAATGTTATTCTGCTAAAAAAAATCCTAAATAAAAATGATAGTCTTTATTTTACTTTTTGTTAGTGATGAAATGGACCCACCAGAAAATTAATCGCGATTGGGATTGTTTTAGAGATTTTGTTAGGAGAGGTCTAGTCAAAACATGCTGAGTTATATATTTATTATTCTACCAGAAAAGTTTATTTGTGGATGTACTTATCCTTGTAATTGATTAATAAGTAATCTAATAATTGAAAAACAAATCCAATTGATTATCTTAAAATTGTGCGCGGTAGAGATAATTAACAACTACTAATTGTTTACAATATATTAGTCGCACGAGCATGACTTAAAGTAAGCAATAATGACAAGCCAACTTGAACCTGTATTTTTAACAGTGATAACCTTAATCAAACTTTTTGAGAATAGAGACGCATTGGCTTTAAGCATGTTGAAGCAATTTATAAATTGTGAGGCACTTTGATATTTAAATAATAATAATAATTGTCATTATGTTGTGTAAGACAAAGTGGCGGTGGTGGACATGAAAGGTATGGTGGCGCACAATTTTATTTATGGCGCAATCAGCACATTTTAATGGAAATGACTACCGAGATTTGGTTTATTTGCATAATATAAAAGTATAAACCACCACTTTTTAGCCACTCACTAAAAGCCAATCGTGCAAGGAAGAAAAGAACTAGGCAATGTAAACATGCATTTGTGACCATAAATTGGGTGTAATCGAACTCAACTAACCCGAGTCTTGGAGTGTTGAGATTCAACTTGACAAAGGACGCTCAATTTTTTTTATGGCCTCACTAGAAGGCATAACCCACCCTCTCCAGGGTGTCGCTCAAACTCGGGATGCATGCACCCACTGGGAGGTGCCCTTCCACTGGGACAACCAGGTGCGGCCAAAGGACACTCAAGTTTGAGCTTGACAACAACTTTAAATTACATTCAAGTTTGACTCATCAAAACCTCGTTTAATGTTTGATTTCTATTTAGGGAGTCTAGAGTTATATTCAATAAATTTAGATTTTTAGAAATCTCACTCATATGACCCCTATTTTGACTAAGAATCTTCATCAAAGTGAGAGTCTTAGTATAATTAGAATATGTCTAAAACAAAAATTATTGTTTGTCTATTTATATCAATGATGTAACTCCTAATAACACTTGGATATCGATAGAGATACAATACTTAGGACATTGGAAGGCTCATTTTATCATTTAAGATGGGCTTGATTTAAGAATATCATGCTTAGTTACATAACTACCAATTGTTTAGGTTAGCTTGAATCTCAGGGTAAATAGTCTTGCATTATTTGTATTATATTGTATTGATACTTTGCAAATATTATTGGCTATGTTCATGATACCTCAATTGGTAACCTACTGGAAAAGGGGCGATCCTGTTAAGCACATATACAACTAGAAAGCCATCATACTACTACATGGTTGAGAAGATGTAATCATGTGTCATAGCTTTGCACTTACCTACATAATCATGTGTCACACCTTTGCACTTACCTCAATGAAACACGTTTAAGATAGTTTAATGGGATCATTGAAGAATTCATCTGTTCATTTGACCACCAAAGAGGAAGAAGGAAGCCACCTACTTTCTTAACATAAGACAAAAGGATGAGGAGAACCTAAAATAGTTCATTTACTGGTTTCAGAACATTGCCCTGAAGATCCAAAACTCAATCGAAAGTAGCAATTATGACCATGTTATAGGGGACTAGGTCTACGTAGCTCTAACAGTCTTGATTAGTCTAGCTCATTAACCAACCTCTTCTTTTGAGTTAAAAAAATACACCTTATAGCTAGGGGTTCAAAGAGCTTGACAAAGGAGGAGAAATGTAGTGATTAAAGAACACAATTAAGGCCTTAGTATATGAAGTATACTTATAATGATTTGTGTATGTTTAGGTGTGGGAAATGGAGATTGGAGACAATCCAAGGAAGGAGAGAGGGAACATCATAAAGATGACAATAGGTCATAAGAGGAAATGAGGAATGAGAGAATAACCCCTTCCTTGGATAATGATCTCACTCACCCTACTATCAAGTAAGCACACATTATCACAAAGGTGACATGAGGAGCGTATCATATGGCTAAGCATCAAGTTTACATAGGTTATTCTGACACATTAATCCAGATAGCTAACACTATCAGATACACAAGAATAAGGGAAATTTTTTTATGTCCTTCATGCGTGTTTTTGATTGACGACGTTAATGGAAAAATAAAGTTACCTTCCAAAAAAATGAAAATCCACATATCCTATCCTCATTTTCAATTTTGATTGACTGCACTTTCTCTTATCTTTTGCATCTCTCTCTCTTTCTCTCTCTCTCGTATCTCTTTCCTCTCTCATTGCATCCTCTCCTCACAAGTATTGTCGTTGCTCCCACCTACCTCTCGAATGTATCTCTTCATCGACGCGACTTGAAATCACGAAGATGGATGAGAAAACACTCCCTTATAGAGAAACTCAAAAGGTCTCTTTCTTTTTCTGCTATTTGATGTCTAAAATCACGATACTTATAGATTTTTCTCTCTTTGCCACTACCAATTGAAACGCTAATTAGGTCTTTGTTCTGTTTCTATCTCTCTCAAATTGAAAAGGTACGTCCTTTTCTTTTATTTAGAGTGTTCCAATGGAATTTTACCATGAATGGCCGGGACTGTAATATCCTGCCTGTTTCGATTGGATTCATGTAACATTTTGTTTGTTTTCATAGTGATTTGGAGTGTTTGGAGATGATTCACACATCATTCTATCATGTTTGGGTGTTTAATTGGTCCCAAGAATGATGGGAATTATGATTCTAAGTTCTAAATTCCTTAAAGGATGGATTTTGTGCACATAGAGCAAGTTGGAGGACTACTACATGCATTAGAAGGTTCATATGCGCATTGATCATAATTCTGGGTTGGCACAGTGGTTGTTTGATTCGTCTATGCACATTGAAGGTTGATCTACGCACGTAAGACTCGCACTACTCGCGTAGCACGCGTGTTGTGTGCGTAAACGTGTGTGGTCTAGGCAATTTTGAGTGAAACACTGCATTTTGTTGTTGTGGGTTTATATACACCACCAGACGTCTTTAGGCCATAACTCCTCTCAACCACAAAATTTTCTCTCAACTTGATTTCTTTTCATCCTCCATTGCTCCTCATTGCTTCCACTTCAATTCTTGAGGTAATAACACATCATTAATCTCTTATTTTCTTCATTTCATTCAAGTTTTGTTCATTCAGCGTTTATAGCTGAATTTGATGTTGAGCTTGGAATTTTTCACTTTTGTTTAAATGGGAGTTGAATGTTATTTGATTATGGTGTTGGAGGTCCAAAATGTAGAGATTTAACTTCGGTTTTGGAGGTTTTTCATCTTGGACGAAATGGATTTGTTTTGAAGCTATGTTTTCGATTCCATATGCTTTTTCTTGTTGGATTCAAAGTTGTTTTTGTTATATCTTGGTAGATGAGAGTTGGACATATATGGATTTGAGTTGGGTGTTACGATTTGATGATTTATTTATTTGGGTCAAAAGAAATCTGAAATTGTGGAATAGAAATCTTGATGATTTTGAGTTTGTTTATTGAAATGGATGTTAGATTCTTGTCTAGGAGGATGATTAGAGTCAATGTGGGTGGATCAGAATGTCAAGTTTCGATAGATTTAAGTTTTGGGATGTTTTGGTGTAATTTTTTGCCGTAAGGACAAAAAGTATAATTTTCATGATTCTGGATAATTGGCGGAATAAACTTTATATATGACATATTTGGGATCAGATTTGTAATTTTGAGAGTTTAGGGACATATTTTTAATTTCTGATTGTTTGAGGACTAATTTGAGAATCCTGACTACTTGAAGGATTGTTTAGTAATTTAAGAATACTTTGAGGACTAATTTGTAATTCTAAAAAATTGAGGTACCAAACTGTAATTTATGAGATGTTCGTTTTTTTAGACGAGGGCGTTAGATCTTAATTCGAAATATGTTTCTCATGGTCAATGTCTGCATTTTGCATTATCCTGCATTTTCATACCGCTACAGTACTAGCATCATGTCTTTGATTATGCTTTGATAACCGTTTTTAGCTTTGTGTTCTAGTGAGCGAGGTCAGCCAAACACCAGTGGTGCATGATTGGGCCATCTAGCTTAGATATCTAGGTGAGAGCGATGACAATTTTAGACATATAGGCCGTGTCTTCCAAATCTATATTGTTTTTGTTATGTCTGGACCTTTGCATGTAATATGGAATAATTAAAGGATTAAAAATTCACAAAATTTGACTTATGTGAAATATCTGATATGGAAAATCTGTCTGAAATAATATTGTTCTAAAAATATTAATCTGCTTGAGAATAAATACATATTTGAAATTTTGAATATGGAATAGTATGGTTAATAACCCATACATTGAATAATTTATTATATGAGTTATATAATATGCCCTCCAATAGTTTCTAAATTGTATTATTTGCCTTATATGTTGTCTGTCATTTATTTGGCTAGTAAAATATTGGAATAATAAGAATTTGTCCTTGATTTATGTAATGGGAGTATTACATGTTATGACAGTGGTGCATCCACTATTACCTATCTAATTCTGCATGTCTAATTTTAGCTCTGCATGTTCACCTATGGGCTAAAAGTAGTGTTCGGTATACCATAGTGAAGACCTAGTTACCAGGGTGAGGTGGTAACCCGTGTGTCTAGCTAACACACATGAGCTAATTTTCTAGTGGTAGGAGTCCACGTACGATCCAGTGGCGGAGTCCACGTATGATTGTAATTTTGGTCCCTTGTCAAACTGTTTATTGTGAAATGATTTATGATTGGGATTTAATAAATCTGGTGAGTCTGTATTGTTGCTCATGTTCCCGTAGTATATTGTACTATATCCTGACAAGGTATGTCTTTTGGAGCCCGTGGACTGCAATGCTTGTGGATGTACTTAGATCAGTTTTGCCTGTTATAGCTTCGAGACCTTTGGGGTGGACGGAGTACTATTTTAGCACCTAAGGCTGTCAGTTATTTGCTCTTTCGAGTTGGGTACCATTTAGGCTCCTAAGACTACTAGTTTATTTTGATCTGATCTAATCAACATGGTTTTAATATAATATGGGACTATGATCAATGATTATCATATAAGTTCAGTTCGGTAATTAATAAATGATAAGATATTCATAAATATGTAAAGTTGTGCATAATCTGAATAATTGTAATTTTCATAATTGTACGATATATGAATCTGCGTGAATGCATGTTAAGAGTTTTTCTTGTCTTCTGATATATGAGTTAGTATGCTTGACTGCATATTGTCTGCTTCTGTTGTGAAACGTTTTCAAAATGAATTTATGAGCTACTATCTGTACGTATACGAGTGTATACTATTATATATGACTTTATATGTGCATGTGGTACTTTCTAAAAACATTTTTAAAACAGTTTATGTGAGGTACTAGAGGTGATCTGGAGTGTCGTCCCTCACTGTATTTACTCACCCCTCCCTTTTAATATTTTTCAGGTGATTTTGGTTGCTTGCGATCTTTTGCCATTTAATACTCGGTGAGGTATTTTGAATTTGCAGTCAGTGCCTTTTATTCGGGCCCCATTATTTTTTGTTAGTCGTTCCACACAAGATTACTTGTGGGTGTTTGGTTCTGTATTTTTATTTCTACATTTATTATGATTTTATTATTCAAAAATATTATTACTATGAAAACTTATGTTTTAAAAAAGTTTGGATATCTATTTATTTATTATGTTTTAAAATGGTTTTAGAATTGTTTGAAATAGATTAGTTATAAGTTATGTTCTCCGAGACTTGTGCGAGGTTGGCCAACTTTTCTTGAACGATTCGCCTCATACGCTCATCATGGTGTAGAGAAAAGTCGTGACAGGGACCCCACTATGGGCCAGGGAATTTTGACAGAGTTTCATAGGAAACAAAGGAGAAATTGACAGAAGATGTAATTGGAGGAGGCTTTGTTGAGAAGGAAGAAGTTTTGGATGTCAAAATCGAAGAAGCAAACTAGGAAGTTGAAGAGAAGAAGACATATGAAGAGGTGAAGGAAGAAAAGGAAGCACTCAAGGAAGACAAAGAAGAAAATGTCAAAGAAGAGAATGGAGAGGCAATGGATTTCACAAAAAAGAAGGAATCTATTGAAAATTTAAGTTGTTGCTGATGGGTTGAAAATTTCTGGGTTTTAATGATGGACGTGGATGGTAACGAAGCGAGAGACAGAGGAGAGAGAGAGGGAGATAAAGAGATAGAGATGATGGTGGTGGTGGCTATTTGGTTTATTCTATGAATAATTGGTTTGAATTAAAAAATTTTCTTGGTGTGGCCTTTCATAGGTGAAAGTTTACAGGCTGTGTTGGTAATGGGAATCAATTAATGCTAGATGTTCAAGTTCAAAGATTGTACAGTAGGTGTAATTTCATAGATTCTGTTTTTTTTTGTATTTGTACCGTTTCTAATTTTTGAATTGATTAGTGCAAATTAATGCCACTGAGGTTGTTATCTTCAATTTAATTGCTCCTTGTCTATTCAATGAAATTCTTGGAGTGGTTCATTTTCAATTTGATTTTCTTAATGGAGGCAATTTAAGGTGTTTTTATAAATAAGGATGTGGATTTTTAGATTGAGAAAGAAGATATACACAGGAGGGACAAAATGGTCATAAAAATTCCATTTAATGTGATCTAATTAGAAACGTCATTATTTTCCTAATAGAATACTGACAGACTACTAATGGAGGAACTTAACTGTAACCCGGTTCCAAACCTCAATGATTTGTCTGCCTTTCGCTAGAAACACAAAAACTGACTTATTAATATAGGAAAACCTAAACGACATGTGAAGTATTTTCCCAAAGAATAATCATCTCCCATAAACTAACATAATAATCAATTAACTTCATTGTGACATATATAATTGCATGAAACTAACCTTCTCCATAAATGGTGCAACTAAGCGTATGCATTGGTAAGTTACTATATAAGTCGAAAAGCTTTGTGAGAAATTAGACCATTACCATAAACGTACACAGTGAAGAACTCAAGGTTACTAACACAAAATTGATTAGAAAATCTTTCTAAAAGACAAGTTCTAATTATAGATGCTTATAGTGAAAGACAAAAATGTGATTAAAAACACTTGCAAAAAACAACATGAAAGCACACTGTAGAAAGAAGGTCGTTGATGAAATAAATAAAGCATTAGGGTTATCTTACACTTATTGTTGACAGTGCAGCCAAGCAAGGACGGACCAGAAAGGGGTCCAGTGTGGTCTGGTGACCCCTCTAGGCTAACAGGACTATATATATATAGTATGGTGTACTGCTGGGAATTGCAAGGTCCCCTTCAGGCCTCCGTGAGGAAGTGTTAAGGAAGACAATGCTTCTATCTTTAATTTTTTTAAGCCCATTTTAGGACCCAAGCTTAATTGTTTTTAACCCTTGGACTAAAACGACATTGTTTTAGTCCTAGGGTTTAAAAAAATTCCAAAAGAAAATAAAGACATGAGCAGCGTGAGATTGAAAACAACGAGAATCAGAGAACCATTGAGAGATAAATGAAAGGGAGAGGAGAAGGGATTGAGCCAGCAACCGGCCACTGCACGTCCACACTACATCACCGCCGTCCATTCTGACTCTAGTCTGCCATTCCCTGACTGCCAGTAACCTCAAATTTTCAGTAAGTTGTTCTCTCTTTCTTTAACTTTAATTGATTTTTAGGTTAGAGTTTGGGTTTGAATTTGATGATAGAATAGAGATTGATGTTGATTGTTGAATGTTGATACTTGATTGAATGCTTGATAATGTATATTTTTAGGTTATATGTATGTCACAACTTTTCTTTTGAATAATATATAAATGGTGCCCCCTCAAAAATTTCTTCTGTGTCCGTCACTGCAACTAAGACTTGAAGGTTGTTGATGATGTAAATTAAATAATTAAGTTTGCTAGAAATCGGCTACTCACAATGAAACACACAAAAAAGAATGAAGGTGTTGAAACGTACAGTTGAGCATTACAACTGTAGGCAATTGGGCATTCTTTATTGGCACATTTAATGAAAAATAATAAATGTTGTAGAGATATACAACCAAAAATGAAGCTTGGGGAAACTAGAGATTCTCCATAAATATGGACAACACAAAAATTATGGTCTTACCAATGGATATACATAGTTGCAATTAGACTTATATAATTTCTCACTGTAGTTGCAATTAGTATGAATGAAAAATGAGCATGTATATGTGCTAAAACTCTTAGTCTAACATCGAGAATCATTTAATAGAGTTCGTACATTCAAAAAATAATTAGCGAACATATTGATGGTTGCAACGATTGAAGAATTGAGTCCACCAATGCAAAAATGATAGCATAAAGTGTTGACTCGCCTAGCCAAAGTTGTCAATATAGGAAAAAAATCAAGGAGACTTTTCCTCTTTTTCCTTCCATTAGGTAAGTCCTCATGATCGACAAGAAGTGGAAAAAGTGTCGTAAGTATATCTATAAGAGACATTGTTACCAAAGTGGCTTGAAGTACAAGCCTGGCTCCAATCTCGCCCCCAAATTCTCTTAAAGTGTTTGAATGATAGAGGATATATTGGTCCCAAAGATGGCTATCCAATAGGGGATGAATTTGATTTTGAGCAAGTTTAAAACCCTGTTGTAAATCAAAACAAACAAGAAAGTTTATACAAGTTCTTTTAAACACGTAGGACGGCTGACAACGCACGTAAAAGATCATGATGTCAATTAAAATCAAAATTCTCTACTCTTTCACAACGGCTAATTTGAGGCTCCAACACCTATATTCTTTCAAGTGGCTATAAATAGACGTCCCAGAGTAGAAGGACAAAGAATAGAGACCTTCACTAAACTTGCTATTCATTTTCTCTCTTGTTTCTACCTTTCTAGCCTATTTGAGCTATTTACTTGATATCACAATTTTGGGTTTGTGTGAGCTTAAATCTGTTATATTGTTGTGTTGAGTTTTTCACAACCAATGTTGTTTGCTTGGGGCAGATAGGTTTCCTTGTTGTATTTTAGAAAAATAAGAGTGGTTACTAGTGAGCCTTAGAAAACTAGTGGGAACGGTTTTCTAGTTAAGTCCACAAAAAGTAGTGGTTCGATTTGCTTGTTTTGTCCTAAAAACAAGTGGTTTTGATTTTCTAGTTGAGCCACCAAAAACTAGGGATTTGATTTTCTTATTGAGCTCGCAAAAACAAGGTGTAAAAATTTGCTTGTTGATCCGGCAAAAACAAGTGGTGTAAAAGGTTTCCTCCACCAGAAGTGTTGTGATAGTGGATTGAAATTCTCTAGGGGATCTAGAGTAGTTGACGTAGGTCTCAGATTTGTCATCTTTTCCCTTACTCTCTCTTACTTGCTTTGCATTTGCATTTGATTTATATTGTTGAGTATGGAGTGTATCTTTAGTTGCTTCTGCATTTACATTTTGATTTTGGTTTGAAGAAACTTTGTTATTTGTTTAGTTTGCAAAATATTTTCAACAAAGCTTTTAACTTGCTAAAAATCCAATATTTAATTACCTCTCGCCCAAAATGAACCGTTTTAGCAATTTACAAAGGCAATGTACATCATTTTACATGCAACGTATGTCTTGTACACACACAACATACATTGTGATGCTCAGAATGGTGTCCAGAAGCTTCTCGTAATACCCTGCTGGTTCTGACTAGAATCTCTATAACATTCTTTTAGCCTCGATTTTATCCTTGGATGTTGTGATGATGATTAAGTGTTTGGGATGATGATTAATGATGTTTAATGATGATAGTTTGGTAAGGTTTGGTGTTGTTGAGCTCCAAGAATGATCCGACGCATGAAGTGAAATAAGTCGAGCAATGTTGTTCGACATGCCAAAATGTAAATTGGCCTTCTTGAAGAAGTATGTCATATGGAAAACTTCAAAACATACGTTTTGAATTGTAGACGTACATTATACAATCTATGTCATATGTTATCCTTTGTAAAACGTATATTGACCATAGATATTTCAGAACTGCAGCCCTTGGATGCATTTTTGACCCATACGATGCATGTTTTGAACGTGGAAATGTACGTTGTACCCCAAGATGTAAGTTCTTATTAATAATGACGTATGTTGCCTTTGAAACTTATTGAAACGGTGCATTTTGATCTGCAACCCCTTTTAAACCCTAAACCTGACCCCATTTCGTTCATTCACTCCATTTTCACTTAAAATCACTCCAAATCCATTCCAAATTTTCTCCCATTGCTTTCTCATAATTCCTTAACATATCTTAAGGTAAGATTAATCTTTCCTCATTTTTGTTCATGAATCATAGGTAGTGGATGGGTGACATTTTGATGAACGAGTTCGGGTTTGATGAATTTTGTCACAATGTGAGTTAGATCTTGTTTTTGTATGATGGATTAAGGTTAAAGGAACATATATTAAGCTTGGGTTTGAAATACTTGTTGTTGTTTTTTTTTGGGTTAGTGCTTTGGCCAAAATTGGGAAGAAGTTTGATGATTTTTAGTTGATTTGATGGAATTAATTGTAGATTTAAGTTTTTGAGGTTGATTAGAGTTAATGTGGGTAATTGGGAACGATTTTATCGGTTGAATCAAAAGTAGGGTTTTTTTGGATTATTTTTTTCCGCAAGGACTAGTTTTGACGTTTTACATGTTTGGGTCTTGTTTAGAATTCTGTAAAATTTGAGGGCAGATTTGTAATTTTGGAATATTTTGGGGACTAATCTATAATTATTTGAGGTCTTAAGGACTAGAATATAATTTTACAAACGTTGAGGGATTAAATGGTAATTTTACGAGATCTTGGATTTTCGGGATGAGTGATAGATTTTTTATCCAAATAGGTTTTCTGGCGTCAAAGAGAGAATCTGCATTTGCATTGGCATTTCATGCATTTTGTATTGTCACACTACTAGTATCATATTTTGACTCTGCTTTGATATTTGTTTCAACTCTGTTTGATTTCCAACGTGATCAGTCATTCACTGATGGTCCGATTTTGGGATTATTTGGCTTGGCGTCCAGGTGAGTGAGATGGTAGCTTCAAACACGTAGGATTTATTTTCTAAACCCTATACATTTTGATACTTTTGACGATATTCTGAAATTTGAATAATTAATGGCTCGGTTAAAATAAAAATATGACTTATGTGTCAATTAATATTCAATATTACGTATCTGATTTTTGATATTTATAGATTTTAAATATAAATACTTTATGCAACATAATTTATGCTCTGCATACTCATCTGCTATGTTATTATATATATACTTTGATATGGGAGCACCTACGCTACGAGGGTAAACATAGTCTTTGGTATTCCAGTGCGCTATCAAGGCCCAATTACCAAGGTAGTGTGGTAGCAATATTTATGGTTAGACACACGTACTCTACTCTATTTCTAATTAGTGGCTTTGAACACACCTTTTATGCAACATCCTTATATCCTATCACGTATAGCGTAATAAGTTAAACCAATAAAAAATAAACACTTAGTATATCATATATATATATATATATATATATATATATATATAACAACATACATAAAGTCATATAAAAAAAAAAATCATCAATATATATACATATATAAATTCATTGTAAACTCTACAAGTGTCAAACTAGCAAAATGCAAATGAGGGGGAGCACGTGGCATCAACTAGCCGACCTGTGATGTACTGATGTCTATCCTCTAGAAGTTATCTACAACCAAAAATGTATCTTCACCTATGACTTGGAAAAATATTTGCACTTTACATAAGTCACAACTCAATGAGTATAAACCATCATAGATCAAATCCAAGTAAGCACAAATATTAATTATATAACCAAATAATTGCAATATATAAACATGTGCATATGACTATGTACTCCATTTTATTTGTTGTGACCAAGCAAGCCAAGTACCACCCCGGGATTCCTGTATATCTGTATAATTGTCTGGTCAGCACAGTATGAAATTGACCCGGAGGTCCAATATGAATTTGACCCGGATGTCCAGTATAAAATACGAATACAAGAGCCAGATGGTCACAACTCCTTTATTAGGTCCAATATGTATGCGACAACATCCATTCATATAACCAATATACATGTAATGCATTCAAATCTGTATACAACATTCACAACTTATAGCATATGATACATATAAGCAAGTAATTATACATTTATCCACGTATTTACATCCAGAGAATCATTTTAGCGAGCACGTACATGTATACAAATCATATAACGCACATACTTAGTCTCAAGTTTATACTGACCTACTCACGATAGATAATCCGAGCTGTGAACCTGATCTTGCATCTGTTCTACTGCTCTAGGTCCTATAGTAGATAATCATATTAGTTTTAATCCCTATTTCTTTATGCAATGCATATTTATGCATGGAATGTATGGAACTAATAAACTTAAAATCTCATTATTATCACTGAACGTATCATATTAATTTCTGTACAACTAGTGTTACAGATCTCCAAAAATATTTCTGTCTATTTTCTCAAAAAAAAAGAAATCTTAATCTTTCTTTCAATATAAATTATTAATTCTAATTCAATTCCTACACTTTTACAAAAATTTCCAAAAATAGGGGTTTTGCTTCCTATTTCTATACATGGACAGAATGTACACTGTCAAGTATTCTGAAAATATTTCATTCATTTCATATCCAAATTTAATTATGTAAACTGGGTTTTAAACTAGACATATTTATATTTCCATTCATATAATTCTTGTTTCCTAATTCAATCTTTAAAACATATTTCAATTTTACAAATTCGGACCTGGAGCTGGAACAGGGAAGACCGACCTATGTCCAGTATTTCAACAACGGTTTGCGATATTCAAATCCAAATTGAACAATGTTGCTTTCTGTAGAAACTAGACACATATATATGTTGTCATAGCAAATTTCATAATTTAATACAAACCATATAAGTCATAACAATTTTTCAAGACAAACTAGAAAACTGATCAGATTACTATATACATATAACTAATGAGTTTGTATAATCTTCAATTTGATTAATTAGGAGATGAATAAATCATCAATTCCAGACCCTAATTACTAACAGAAAACCTTAATAATTTTATGATGAAATTAGTTAAGCAACTAAGGATTAGAAGAAATAAAGATGATTACCTTAAAAATTCTTTGGTGGAACTTGATTATGAACTTGGATAGAATTGTACCAAGAGTTTAGAGAGTTTTTTTTTAAGAATCTTCTGGAGGCCTTGAATGAATTGAAAGAATGATTGATGTTTTTTTAAACATGTTTAAACGACTTAACTTTTCATTTTTTTCCTTTTATTCCTTTCATCTTTCTTCTTTTTCTTTTGATCTTTCTTCTTTCTTTTATGTTGTACTTTCATCTCATTTCTTTACTATATTATCTTTTTCATCCTAACATGTTTTTCACAAACATTTTATTATGAATTAAGTCCTTTAATCTTGCTCTAATTAAAATATAAAAATACATGTTTGGCCGAAACACGTTGCGACTACGCGATTGTACCAAATAATTATTTACCACTAATTTCTTATCAATTTATCTTAACTTGTAATAATAATTAACAACTACCAAAGTATAATAATGCTTATGCAATGCATGTACGAGTATGCATATATCATATGAATGTTTTATGTTAAATATGCATGTGAATATGTAACCAGATCTAGGATGTGAAATTTTATATTAGTATTTTTTTGGTCCTATATTTGTTCCTGACATATGATATCTGATATATATTTAGTATGTCTGACCACCTGCTATCTACTCTGTTTGCGAATAATTTTGAAATGAATTTTAAAGCTATTATTATATATTTAGCCTGTATATGTATATACACCTATATATGCATGTGGTATTTTCGAACTGTTTTCAAAACCGTTTATGTGAGGACACAGAGGCTATATGGAGTGTCGTTTCGTCACTGAGTTTACTCAGCTTCTCCCTTTAACATTTTTTTTAGGTTATTTAGTGTCTGTATAAGTAGATTTTTCAGCAATCAGTGAGGCATCTTTGTCAGCAAAAAGTGTCATATTGTTCGAGCAGCAATATTCTATTATGTTAGATGCTCCGCATAAGGTAGTGGGTTATAGTTTTATATTGGATAACATTCTAGTTTAAAATATTTTACTTATAAATATTTATTTTGTATTTTAATGTTATAATTATGTTTTGTTATTAAAGAATACTTTTCTTTAAAAAAAATTATATCTGTTAAATTATTTTTATATGATTAATAAGCTGGATAATAAAAACAATTTGGGTAGATGTTTTTGTTAGGACCCATAGTCGGGCACGTGACTGGTGTACGAGGCAGACCGTCTGTGGAAGCCCGATCCGTCCCGCACAAGCCTCTGTGATCAGATGTACTACCGGACTTATCCAAATATTTATTTAAAATATTTATAAAAATGTTTATAAATGAATTAAGACTATATATATAAATATTTACCAATAAATATATATATACATATACTGTATATCAAAAATATTAATATAGTTATAAGTCATCAAAGTTATCCCAAAATACAACAGTGTAGCCCAATACCCAAACAATATTCGAATATGGAGCTCTATGACATAGCAAAATAGAGTCCCGAACGAGGGCACTCACAGTATCCAAAGGTGTCTCACTAGGTCGAGGTACGGGTCAGATGTTGTGTGTCCAAAAGATGTCACCTGCGAACAAGGGTATAACATGAACAACAGAAGAAAAGTTGTAAGATTCACTAGTGAGAAAACAGCACGTTAGACCGCCTCGTACGTGCCTCACAAAGATTGGTTTGAAAACCACCTTTCAAAATATCGCACACGTACATATATATCATATAGTATACACACTATATACATAGTATATTTTTCCAAAATACGTTTTACCAAAATGTTCGCATCTAGAACATTCACATGCATTCAGGCAATATATACATATACTTGTATATTCATAATACGGGACCATGACATATTTCCATATCCAAATAGCAGTGTGGACTCCGCCACATGTCTGCTCAATAAACGCATATATCTGGCCTAGATACACAGTCACCCCAATCCATGGTGACTAGGGCCATAAACATGCAATGGTATACCAAAGACTACATACTCCGTAGTAGGGTGATAGCATACAATGGTATACCAAAGACTACATACTCCGTAGTAGGGTGATAACATACAATGATATACCAAAGACTACATACTCCGTAGTAGGGTTTCCCCATGTCAATGTGTTATGTACATAGTATTCCATATACAATTATGCAATATATTTTCCTTTATACCATCATTTACAAAATGTTCTTGTATATATATACCCATATATACTTTAAATTTTTCCATATCAAAACGTTGGTTAATAATAATCACATATCCAGATTATTAATTAACCCAATAATTATTAGTCAATTTATGTCATAGCCAGACATATCAAAAATAGCATACTTAATTTTAAAGACACAGTCTATGTGTCTGAAGCT
>CAODLS010244290.1:0-10044 GCA_948243855.1 Flueggea neowawraea
TGTTGACACTTCTTTCTAACCTGTAAATTGAATTCTAATAATGTCAGTAATTTATGGTACCGTATGCATGCTGAAATTTACTATAATTTTGTTTGTACATGCTCGCCTGTCTTGAAGTGCTTGCACTCTTCCTAATGCCTGGATCAAGGGTTCTTTCGGATTGTACTTAAATGATGTAACTTCAGACTCAAGATTCATCAAATTCCTGTAGTTGACAGAAGCTTCGCGCAGAGCGTCTGCTTTTCGTTCTGGCCATTGTGGGAAATGCTTCAACACCGCCCTTTCATCTACAAGTGTAGATAGTTCATCGTCCAGCCATTTGACAAATGCCTCTACATGTAATATATCCTTAAATGCTGCAGACTCAACCTCTTTGATCAAGAAAGTTATAAATTCCTTCTGTTTCTCCACATCTGATTTTATCTGTCAATGATTATGGTCAGTTTTACAACAACAGATGCAGTTTAAATCGTAACAAATGAGAAAATTTTCTTGCTTTTATACTTACGGCGGAAAGATAAGGCGAGCGATTTTCAATTTCTCCAATCATATTTAAGTTGAATGCAACTGCAGGAGTTGCTGCAGTATTGGCCTTGTTCTCCATTTGGGCATCTTTCTTTGTAAGAAAGCGATAGAATTCTATGACTTCTGGCACACGAGTAGTTATTGCTCCAGCAAATATCTTTGATGGCAGTGGCGGTGGTGGTGGAGGAGCTTGTGTTGATTCTGTTGAATCCAATTTGTTTCCATTTACTTCCTTGTGCATAGCAAACACTGCAGAAGGTGGCCTTGGTGGTGGATTTGGTGCTTTTAACAGTCTCTCCTTTTTTGCTACTAAATCCTGTATGTTTGGCATTGAAATCAAGTGCTCTAAGCTCTGCTCTGACACTTTATCTCACGGTTTCTGCAGAGATGCATCAATCTTACCGTTGTCATTGGAGTTCTGAAGCTTTTTCCAAAGCATGGATTTCCGCTCATTATCATGTGCTTTGAGAGAGCTTATTTGTGCTTTCAGATGCGCTACTTCTTGCTTCAATTCCCTGTTTTCCTTCTCCAGCGAATCATTTCTAATTAGAGCAGCTTCCAGTTCTTTCTTGAGGTAATCGATCAGCGAATCACTCTCTTCTTGAGGCATTTTCCTGTCCTTTGTTCTGCTTTCATTGGATGGATTATACAGGAGCATTATGAGCCTTGTTCAATTGCTAGATCTCTTCCATTTATTTATTGTCCGTCTTTCTTTTGAAGTAAGTAATGCTCACCTAAGCATGAAGTGTGATGCACAACAGAACACCTAAAATGTGCTCAATGATGGCAGGTAAAACATTCCAATAACCTATACCATAGACTGGATATATCTGACATTTTGCACTGTTATTTTTTTCTTTTATTGAGAGGGGACATTTTGATTGTTAATATCCCAGAAATGGTTGATTTATTGTATTAATGTGCCCTTTTCATAAATCTGGATTGTAGGTGAGGAGATTTCCTTGGCTTGCTGGCGTGTTTTATAGCTCTCTCTTAAGTTCACGTTAGGTACAACATTAAATTCTTTGGTCAAATTACTTTTTGCCAATAGTTTCATTATCATGTGGGCTTTTTTTTTTTTAATACAAAGAGGAGTCAAACTGTCAACCTCATGATCGATGACACACTTCTAATGACTTAATACAGCCCAATGCGACTTAAACTTCCTGCTTTTAACACATCTGGATTTTAATACTCGTTGTAATAAGATTAGAGTATTTGTAGTTTTATTATCAATTCAGGGTATGATAACACAACTTCCATATATATTTTTCACGTAGGACTATGTGGCATGGCCCAGGCAGCAAAGAGATATGACTGATTCCAAACTTCCAACTACCTTTGTGTGAAACTTCCATTTCCATTCTCCAATGTCCAAATGGAAGCCCCAGAGTGGGGAGGTCAGTCCATACCTCCATTGTGTTGCTCCTGTATTTGATGATCTCTATCGACTTTTTTCTTTAAGTTCCTGACTCTACTGGATTGCATTGGTTATTCTTTGCTTGTTAAGCAATGTGAGTGCCAAAAAGTAAAAGATACAAAATGGGAAAGAAGCACAATGAATATGCTGACCGTAAAGAATTTTGAAATAAACAAGTACTGTTTGATAACTACAACCTACCAAGACAAGGATGTGTTTTTTCTCTTATTTTAATCTCTTTTTTTTTAGTTTCTTATTTAATTTATTCTTTATACAAAGAATGTCCACCTCAAGAATTATAATATTAACCGTTTCTCCTCTTTCAATAAGTGCACTATCTAAAATTCGAACTTTTGCCCCTTTGATAGGTAAAGTCTACCCATAGCTAGTATGTTAACAATTAATGAATAAAGTCTATCCGTGAATAGTATGTTAACAATTAAACCAACAACTTCTTGGTATTATCTTACTTAACTTTACCTTTTCTCAATACCAATAAATCTAACCTAGCTATATTTGATTTTGTTCGAGTATGTAAACCTTTTTTTTTTAGATTCCGTAACTTTTTTTGTAGAGTCGGTATTTAAGTGTCTATGTTTGAAAATTGTATCATACGTTTTGTTAATGAGGTGAAAATGGAATTGATTGGTTTAAAGTGAAAGTATATTGGTTTAAAGTGAAAGTATATCTAAGATGGTGAGGTTTTATTTACTTTGTGGTAGTTGAATGCGATGTTATGTTACAACGTTATGATTATGGTGGAGAATGTAAACAAAACACGCTCCACTTCAAGAAATGTCTCTCATGCTCTAGCCTATTATGCACATTTAACATAATAAAGGTAGGTGCATTTCTTAAATTTTTGTATCACTTGAATTGAAGACTCCCATATTCTTTCGTTACAATCCAAAAAGTACAAATAATAATTAAAGGATTTAGACGGTTGAGAATGTTATCGCTTTTTTTTTTATTAATTAGTGAGGATAGGACGAAACGATGCAACTATATAATTGTGTCTTTTTTTAAAACAAATATAATTGTTTTTTATTTAATTGCACAGGTTATTTTTTGGAAAATGACACGTTAATAACAAAAATAAATACCAAATCTTACAAATGTCATATCAAGTTTCTAACTATCAAAAACACTAAAAACAAAATAAACTCATCTTAAAAATATCATTTTTCACGAGAAATTAAGATATTTTCAAGATAAATTGAGATATTTTTTAGATAAATTCATTTTTTTGCGAAAAATGACTTCCCGCCAGAAATCGAGTTTTTTTTCAAAAAAAAATAGTAAAAGAAATCTGATTTTTTTCCAAAAGGTCTACAATGATCTACACAAGTATACAAAATGGTCCACAATAGTATATACAAGTGTACAAAAGGGAGTTCACATTTTTTATAAGAACTTGATTTAATGAATTTTAGATTAAAGGTCCAAACATCTGCAATAATTTTTTAAAAACTAAGTTGATTTATTGATGTACAGTAGAACCTCCATAGAAGAATACTCTATATAAGAATAACTTTTATTTTATTGTAAAAAATTTTGGTCCCAACTTGGACCAGTTATAAATAGGATTAACCTCTAAATTATAATAAGTTATAAATTTTTTAAGTCACGTATGAAGAAAATATACCTATATATATATATATATATATATATTGTTACATTGATATAAGATACAATAATAATTTTAAAAAACTATTATATTTACCTATAAAACACTTTTGTATTTATCTATATAGAGTTAAAAACATACAAATTCTAGTTTAAAAATCTAAATATTTAAATTTTTCCTTAATTGTTTTCATTGAATATTCTATAAAAACTATGAGGTAACAACTCTAAAGAGTAAATCAATATGCCAAACAACTTTACATAAATATTTTTTGAATGATAATTATTAGAGAGTTCTTATTGCTAATGTTATTAAAGTGGATACTTTTTGGTGTTAGAATTTTTTTTTAACAAATACCTCTATTTAGTTATAACCTCCCAATTAGAATACAACTAGTTTGATCCCAAAGTTATTCTTATATAGAGGTTTTACTGTATATAAGTATTCGGTGCACACGATATTTACAAAATTTTAATTTATTTAATGGTAATCAATTTGATGTGCAAAAGTGTACGCGTACAAAGGTGTACAAAGGCGTTCAAAGATCTACAAAAGTATACAAAGGTATATGCAAGATGAATTTTTAGTTGTACAAAGGTGTAGGCAACAATTATTTTAGGTGTACAAAGGTCTATGCAACTTATATTTTAGGTCCATTCCAACTCCAACAACATTCTTTGCCAAAACCCTAGTTACTGCCGTTCAAGCTTTCCTTCGCCCTCTTCTACTCTCTCTTTCCTCCATTCTAGATCTGCGACACTTGCAAATTCCAAACCCTAGCTACATAATAACACAAAAAAATTCTAGGCGATGAACTCAATTTCTAAAATGCATAAACATGCATGCCAAAATCTAGATGCCGCCAACAATTCCTCAACACACAAATTGTCACTGCCATCCTTTCCACCATTGGTTTTGTTAGAGCGATCTCTTTAGACATCATTGTCATCATCTCATCAGTGGCGTCGACAAAGAGAGAGGGGTAAGAAGATCCTAGATCTGGTAGTCGTTGCACTGCTTTTCGCAGTTCCATCACGATCTGGTGGATGTTGATGCAAGGAGGATACTAGATTGCAATGGAGAGACGAACACAGAGTCCAAGATGCCCTTAAAGAAAAAGGGTAAGGGCATACAAAGTAAAGGGTCCAAAACAACATCCAAATCTATTATTCCAAAACAAATCAAACCATGGTTTGATATTGTCACCGAGGATGAAGCAACCAGTACCAAACCAGCAGAGTCCAAAAAAGCTTCCCACAAACAGAAAAACCCCAACAACTTCAGCAACTGGTTGAGACTCTGTCCCAGTCACCAGATGTGCTTTTGGCATTACAAAAACTCACACAAAGCCCAGAAGCTCTAGCAGGTACAACTTCTCAAACACTTTCCAAAATGCGAAAGGTTCTTCATCTCTAGCAAAAACTCTTTTCTCAAAAAGAAATTTCCAAATTAACTTCCAGTTTTTCTAATACTCAAATTATCTATTCCCAATCTAAAACATATACAGAATACTTTATCAAAACTCATTTCCAAATCATTATTGTTGTCAAAGAAGGTTTTCTTTATACAAACCCAATGACCACCCTCAACAAAATGTTCTTTGGTTGGACTTTCAAATCATGGGATCTTTCCACAACCCATTCATATTTCATGACCATCATATAAGCAACAGGATATGTCACCTTTAAACACCATTATGCTAGCACTAAACATGAAGTTCCTGCTTACTCAATTTTCCAAATACACAAAATTCTCACACCTATTGGGGCCAAGACCTCCAAAAACCTAAAAAACTGCCCATCTCATTTCAAACAAAGACCTCCCATTGTCCTATTTTCAATTATTGGGATTACTAGCAAGCATGGTTCAATACCCTATATTTACAAAATCCAAATCACAACCATTCCTGGTTATTATACTTCAAAAATTTTGAAACCTTTGATATACCGTTTTGGTTTGTTCATTGGGTGGAAAAAATTTGGCATCATCCATGAAATCCTCCCAAACCCAGTTAAAGAGCCCCTCCAACTTTTCTAACAAAATTTCACCCCTTCAAACAAAGAGAAACATTTACTCCCTATTTTCTCTTTCAGTACACAATTCTTCGCCTGTTGGGTCTTCAGTTGGGAAGTTGACATCATCACCCACGAAGGACTAAACACACTGGTTTGCAATTTCAAATTCAAATGGTGAAACAAATTCCAAACCATGAACAAAATATCCAAACAGGCAGTTTATGATTGGATCCACTCCAAAAGATCGAGGCATCCAAACAAATGAAAACAACCCAAGCAGGGCCTTTAAATTCAATCTTCCTCACCCAAAAATCACATGGTTAAGCCATATTAGCCGGAGCAAAAAATGAAGATGAATATTGGGCCGCAATGGAACAATTATTACAAACACGATCCAAAGAAACTGAATCTACCTCCAGCTCTTCAACAGCGGCTGATTAGGTGACCAAAATGAAGACGATTGCTATGGTATTCTCCCATCATCATAGCATTCAATTTGTACAAACAAAATAAATTCCCTCTAAGTAGATTTTCTAGTTAGGCAAAAGTTAAGGAATAAATTTTTGCTAACCCTTTCAAACTTGCAGGAATAAAACAAAATGAAGGGGTAGTCCAATGCCTTAATTTGGATTTACTCCACCTCAAACGGTAGGTGATAAAGAGTTATCGAACCCGTTGATGGCTGGTGTTTTGCCTAAAAGCACAAAAAGGTAGTCCAAAGCCAAAAGTTTGGACATACTCCACCTTAAACGGTAGGTGGTAAAGAGTTATCAAATCCGTTAATGGTTGGTGCTTTGCCAAAAAGCATAAGAGAATTTATTCTTTAAATGGCAGCAGGACAATAATCTCATTGGAAAAGACAAATAAAAGGGATACTAAATTATTCAAACCAAACACTGATGACAACAGAGATTCCTAACAAAAATGTTGTAGCGGTCAACAAAAATCACTGTAGCGGTCAGCAAGAAAACACAAAAAAAATCAACTGTAGCAGGCAGCAGCATTGTAGCAGTCATAAAAAATCATTGTACAATATTGTAGCAGTACCGTAGCACTGTTCAAATAATTGCAAAATTGCCATTACCCTCTTCTATAAATGTGTGGGGTTGCATTGATGAAGGCAGAGTGTTTTTTTAATAGGAGCAAAATTTTAGTGTAGTTTTATTATAGTATTGTGTGAGAAAACCAAATATGTACTCTAAATTGTTATAAGTTAGTTTTGAAAAGTTTATTTATTATACAAATATTATTCATTCTTCAAACATGTTTCCGTTTATACTTCTATTTATTTTATTTTCTTATATGGTCGGCTTTGCTGCCTGAACTGCCATTTATTTTATTTTCTTATATGGTCGGCTTTGCCGCCTGAACTGTTGCATACATTCTTATATGCGCGACCCTACTGCCTGAATTGTCGCATCATCTTTACATTTCTGCAAATCTTCTATGTACTTTCATTTTTAATTTCCTCTTTTGATCGTGAAGATCCAATATATATATATGTCTTCCAATTTTATGTAAAAGGGCATAGCTTAATTTCAAGTATTTTTTGAGTTATACTTGTTCATCTAATACTAGTCATGTTTACAGTTTCAAATAATACAACTTGATTCTAGGTTTAGATGTAAAATTCACTACGATTTATGTGTTTTCAATTAGAATTTGATATTTTCCAAAACAAGGGTACATGAGTCCAGTTTCTAAATCAACAAACATTTTTGGATTTGGAGTTGAATGCAGTAAACTATGATCAAAACACTGAGTAAAGGTCTGGCTGCCCTACTACATCCCTTGAACTAATTTTGAAAATCTTTCAAATATTGTGTAAACTGAATTAGAAAACAAGACATTTGGTTAGAAAGATATGCTTGTCTAGTTTGTGATACAATTTATAGAGTTTGATTTGAAACTAAATTGAATGAGAAATTGTCATAAAATTAGGCAATGCTTAATCTATCCTGAAGAAGAAGCAGAACAAACGATAGTCTGATTTTATAAATTCGCTATAAATTGTACTAATTGAATTAAGAATCCTACTTTATATTCCAAGAAATCTTAGAATGTCTAATTTTATATGCAATTCACATAAATTTAATTGAAAATCTATAAATTTAGAAATGTTAAATGGAACAGAAGATGTTCAATTGAGATTAAATTGAGAAGACCACAATAAGAACTTTTTGTTATATTTTCAATAAATAGGGACTGATCTAAAATTTGTTATAACAAAACACAAGAAAGAGAACGAGAATGAGTCCTTATAAGTTAAAGATGAAGTTAACTTATAGATTAAGTAAATTCAAAGTCCCCCATCATTTGCTAGGGCATATGAACTAAATTGAATAAGAAATTTTAACTAAGGGACTAGTCTATAATTTTATAAAAAAAATGTATTTGATATTGATATAAATAATTTTGTGTAGATCCAGAGAACCTAAACAATCATAGACTAAAAGTTGTGAGTGATTGCTTTATATTGGATGCACAAGTGAATATAAACTTGAGATTGAATTCAAATGTGTGTGATATGATTTGTGTTCAAAGACATGCTCTTGATATGATTACTTGGGCAACTTGGTGACTAGTTGAATTTACGTGATATATGCTACATGTTGAGAATGTTTATATGATTTGTGATATGGATATTTTGAGAATGTTTAAATGGTTTGTTATATGGATATGTTGACAATGTCTATTGTTCATATAGAATGAAATGCTTTCACATGGATATTGATTATCAAATGTTTCACATGTTGATGCATTTCATACTGGACTTAACAAAGGAATTGTGACCATGATGCTTTAGTATTCGCAAATTATTACACAAGAGACCTTCGGGTCATTATTACACAGGAGACCTTTGGGTCATTATTACACATGAGGCCTTTAGGTTAATTTTCATACAGTGCTGGTCAGCCAATTACACAGTGGCATACAGGAATCCTGGGGCGATACTTGGCTTGTTTGGTCACAACATAAAAATGGAACACATGGGCATATGCATATGTTTGTATGACATAGTTAATTAATTATTTGTTATATGTTTGTGTTTGCTAGAGTTTGATCTATAATGGCTTATGCTCATTAAGTTACGACTCATATAAAGTGCAAATATTTTTCCAGGTTATCATTGTTGTTAGATCTCTTTTGGTTGATTTGAGCTTGGAGTTTGTAGATAGTAGCATAAGTCACAGGTCGGTCGGTTGATTCTTTAAACTCCATCCTACTTAACATTTGCATATATAATTAGCTAAGTTTTTTGGCTTGTGTGCATTAAACTTTGAAACTAGCTTGAATATATGACTTGTATTAATGTATATGGTTATGTTTGCATAAGAAATATGTATTTTCTTGCTAGATTTTTATAATGTTAAATGATTATATGTAATTATATGAATATAGTTTAAATCACATGGAAGGTATAAGAGTGTTACAATTAAAGTGAGAATCCTTAGCAAGAAAAGCACACTAGGGTTTAGTAATTTTAGAAAAATCTTTAATGAAATGCCTATAAAATCCTGCATGTCCTAAGAAACTTCTAACCCTTTTTACCAAATTGGGACGTGGCAATTTTTTGATCACCTCTACCTTTGCTTTATCTACTTCTATCCCTTTGGCTAAAATTTGGTGACCACAAATAATTCCCTCATTGACCATGAAATGGTACTTTTCCCAATTAGAACTAAATTTGTTTTTTCACATCTTTGCAACACCTTTTTCAAATTTGCCAAACATGCATCAAATGAGACCCAATTTTCACGACCTGTTTCCTGACCATGATCGGCGTGCAAGGCGGACTGTCTGTGGGAGACCGGCCCATCTCACACAAGCCTCAGAGAATCAGAAACATTACTCATGATATTCAATTTAAACAACCATTAAACCATTTATAAAGTATAAAACGTTTTGGATCAAAATCATATGTATATATAAGAAGTTATACAAAACAAAATCATAATATCAGCTGAGTATGTAAATGTAATAGAGAATGAGTATAAATCCAGAAGATAAAATATGACCTAGTAATCCAATAGCATCCTGGTGTAAAGCTCTAATAAAAAACAAAGGAGCTCAAACCAAGAGGGCACTCACTATCAAATGGAACGCCTCTATAGGAACAGGATGTCAGACGGTTGCCGAATGCCAAAGAGAACTTGATAAATAAAATTAAAGGAAATAGAAAAAAAAAAACCAGAAAGAAAGGGGTAAGAATCCCTAATGAGGAAAAGACATTCCAAAGCGGCTCCAAACATCACAAAAATTGTTTTGAAAACATTTCAAACATAACGCATACAGTTATAAGTGAATATACGTACACACGCTAAAACAAAATAATAATTCAAAAATTCATTTTGAAATCGTTCGCAACCAAAGCAAACAACAAGCAGAAACATACATAATATATATATATATATATATATATATATATATATATATATATATATATATATATATAT
>CAODLS010244322.1:0-11619 GCA_948243855.1 Flueggea neowawraea
TTGCACTGAATCCAAACAACAAAAGACTCTGTAGAAGTTGGCCACAAAGTGATGAACCACATTGGCAGGTGGGTTTATTCAAGGATTGTTGTATGGGTAGCAATAGCTGGAAGGATATAAAACACATGTCTAGCAAAGGAGGGACATGGGTTCTGAGAGATGCACCCTTTTGATGGATACAAAACCAAGATGCAACCAAAAACTCTACTTTCAAGTCACTCTATGTAGTCAGACAGCATCGCCAACCACATTTACCCCACTAAGAGAAGAGTAAATTTCTTGGTGTGATGTGGTGGGGTCTTTATAGCACCATATGCAATGGTGTGGTTTTTGTGGTCCATTTTGTGTTTCGTTAGTGTGGACAAGATCTAGCACCATACATCAAAATCTCAAAGGGTCAACTCATCACTAGTTTGTAGATTGTACTTGTATCAGATGGCTGAAATGTCTTGTTGAGAATTTCATGCTGTTGTAGCTTAGCATTTCCTTAATTATTTCGTTTGAGCAAATGTAAGTGCCTTGATTCATTTATAAGTGTGTAACAATTCTCTTTCATAAGGTGTCTTTTAGGTAGAGTTAGATTCAAATTCAAGACATATATCAACTTATTTTGGTTGATTTGCCAATCGGTGGTAGGCTAGGTTGACTATCTCGACGATAATTTTTCCTTCCAATCGGGCACAGTCTAAGTTGATTGTCTCGACTATAATTTTTTATAAAAGAGTACAGTTGATTGAGTAGTAAGTTCATGATGAATTATAAAATTTAAAACGGTTTTTTTAGTTTATATATAATATTAACTCTCTTTACAAATTGAGTATATTCAAGTTTTTAGCACTACTACAATATCATTAATTTATATATAGTTGGTTTCAAGTTATAATTATGTGGTGGACTATTTAATGTGGACGAGAAATAAGTGAATAAGAACATATGTTATTCTGTTTTGAGAATTTTATTGCGTGCACATGGCTATAAAAAGGAATCATGATCAATAGGGAACTAGCTTCGATCTTACTTTCTAGTAAGAAACTAACAAGAAACGATAAAAGAACTTGTCAAGATATTGACAAAAGCAAAATTAACAGAAACTTAGATTAAGGCTCGAAATGGACACTTCAAATCTTTGAGTTTCATAAATTGAAATTTTGATAGTTGATTCTTGTCAAAAAAAAAAATAGCTTGAAAAGAAAACGTGTAATAACTTATCTATCAATTTAATACAATTCTCTTAATTTGTTTTCGATGGAATAATTTTAATTAACTAGGGGCTAAATTTGTTATCACTGATCTCATTACAAATATTGAAGAGGATTACGAATCATGAAGGAGATTTATATCTTAAAATTGGATTTAATCCTGCTTTAAAAGAAAGGAAGCCCAATATTACGGATATAATATTTTCCTTAGACAATTAAAGATGCGGTAAACTCCTACAATATACCATAATTCAGGAGACAATATTGTTGTTAAATAACATGATTAATGCTTAATATTATTAATATTCTTTTATTATAGTATTTTGCATGCATGTTAATAAGGAAAAGGTTGTTGGAGTTGAAAATTATTATTTTAACATTACACTATGTAAGCTAATATCTTATAAGAAAATCTTCAATCTAGGAAATGTGCATATGGACAATTTTTATTCTCTAAGTTAAATCATGGTTAGTTTGACTAAATATGGGCAAAATGAAAGAAAATTAAAGTTTCGAGTATCATAAAGTTGAAATTTCAACCACTAAAATAGAACTATAATCTTGAAATAGGATGTAAATTTAATGTTAAAACATAAGCGTGCATGTTTAAAGGTAATCAAATTTCTATATCATTATTCATGATAACGTGTATATAGTGGCCCATCGCCCCCACAATTATCATTCATCATGCACTTTTAAAAAAAAAAAATAAATTATGATATCAATTAGCGAACTTATTGGGATTTCTTCAACAAAAATAAAAAGAATTAGTTCTTAATTGATTGGGGTTTTCGGTACATTATAATCAATCATATTGGAAGCTTTCTTTTCAGTGACAGTCCACCGTTGACCTTCATAATACTCATCATTGCAGCATTTCATCAAATATTTAATTGCCACTTTAGCAGTTTAATTATAGAAATGTAATTATATGCTTCTGAGATTAGAAAAATTAATCAAGTGATCGAAATAATTGTGCGCATTCAATTTCCCCAAATTTGGTGAAGTTTTTATTTAATTTACACAAATAAAACCGATCCAATAATATAATCCGACTTAATTGGTGGTTGCGTATTAGAGATCATTTAATTATGTCCCCAAGGAAGGCTAAGGTGTGTCAACGAAATCCACGTGGTTATTCCATTTTTCCTTTTCATATTGGAGAGGCCAAAGTCTGGTTACATTAGGGGTTGAGGGAATTACTGTCCAAACATTCAGATTTTTTCAAAAATAATTGTTATATATTTTTTATTCTAGGGTCTTTATAGAGTGCATGTTATTGTAAATATTATAATAATTAATTTATTATTTTTAATATGTAAAATGATTTTACTATCATTTAAAAAGAAAAAAATTGTTTCATAAACCCCTATAAATACTCCATCGCTGATTATATATAATTTCCCATTAGAATCCATGTGCATGATGACCTATAGAGTCTTCGTTAGAGACCTAATTTAGAATAATTTATAGACAATAAAAGTGACTTACACATGGATTAGGGAACTAATCGCTATCAAATAGGACTAATAATTAATCGCCTCTAATGGACTACTACATATATTTTTAGAAAGGCGTGATTGTGCGATTGGATAATCTCATATATATATATATATATAGAAACAAATAAATATTGAATTAGGCGACCAAATTACTCCCCATGTCTCACTCTTTTGTGCATCCTTGACCTAGACGATCGATGCATATATTTCCTAACATTTACATCTGTATCTTCAAACCTATCCTCTCTCTCCCAATATACATGGTCAAAACTCAATCATATGATCATATCATTGACCTAATTAAAAATACACAGTACCAAAAATAAATTATTTGTGTGTCTGTATAATATTAGCATATATTAGATGATACCCCGAACACATTAATGCAGCTTATTATATTTTATAATTAACAGTATTATTCATAGCAAAGTAGTACAAACTTTTTTTTTTTCATTTGAAAGTCTCGAACCTGAATTGTAAATATAAATAAATTTTGAAATTTAATTGAATGAATTTTATCGTTCATAAGAGTTTTATCAGAAAAATATTTGAAAATAATAAAAGTTTAACTAGTATATTACTTACTTGTAAAATAAGCATTAATTAGAGGAAAAAAGGGAAAAAATGGAATGGGGTTTGGTGTGAGAAGGGGAACATGAATTGGACCACACAACCTTCATGTTTGGAAAAAAAATAATAATAAAGCAACCAAAAAAATGAAAAATTAATAAATATTGGCACCCAACTTGTTGGGGGTATGCCTTAGTAGGGATGGAAGACCCCACTGCCAGTAAAATCTTTTCCATGTGACTGGTTTCTTAAAGAATTAGTGGGGTCTACAGAATTAACCAAATAAAATAAATATCTTTGGGGAAAAAAACATTTATTCATGATTTCCCAAATCCAAAGAAACAAAATAAACAACAATACCCTTTTAAAAATTAGATTTTTTTAAAAATAAAATATAAAACATCTAGTTGCTTGTTAGCGCACCTTGGAGTGTTTTATATTGAAGGCTACCTCAAACCACTTTCCTCTATCAAACATTTAGAGAGAGAGAGGTAAGTGTTGGAGAAGGATTGTATTTTCAACTGCAACTAGAGGAGGAATCCAAAGGGATCGCATTGATCCTTTATTTAGCTAATTTATTTCAATTAATTCCTTCATTTTGGATCATGCTATCCCTTTGGATTCCTCCTTCGGTGGCTTCTTTATCGTCTTTCATGGTGTTCTCGATGGTGTAATCAATCTGCTTCTCTTCATGCAACCACGGGGATGCCTAGGTTTCAAGATTCTTCAGACAAGACAATGAACAAACGACTGGATCAAGTAAGTCATAAATATGTATGTCGATGCATGGAAGAATTTCGATTTTATTCCTTTCTTGTCCTTAAAAAATTAATTTCTATTGTTCTTTGAATTTCATGGTGCATGAAACTCTGTGTAAATTAATCCTATATTATGTGGTTTTGTAGGTTTTTCTAGTCCTGGTTGTGTGTTTACATGAAACCCGTATTCCCAAATATCGACACATTGGATCTGATTTTAATAAGGATATACTATATATAATCAGTTTGACTGACCCTAGGAATGGAGTCATACTCACATGAGATCATCAGCTTAATTATTTATATACAATATC
The DNA here is from genome assembly GCA_948243855.1 of Flueggea neowawraea. Taxonomy (NCBI): domain Eukaryota; kingdom Viridiplantae; phylum Streptophyta; class Magnoliopsida; order Malpighiales; family Phyllanthaceae; genus Flueggea; species Flueggea neowawraea. The sequence continues at coordinate 4,344 of CAODLS010244322.1, forward strand.
AAACAAATTTTCCAAAAGGGTTTGTCATGTTATTACTGTTGTTTACAGTTGTCATGATTTGTGATTCCCAATTTTATACACTTACATGAGCTATGATTAAGCTTATTAAAGCTAAAGCCAATAGTTCTGAGTATTCCAAAGATATTGAGGCAATAAATTATCACATGTATTTGATTCTTTGAAGAAATTGAGGATCTTTCTTCAGATCTCTGGTTCAAAAAGAAATCTCCATGTCTGATATGTGTTGTGTGTGTGTGCATGGTGAAGCACACTGCATACAGCATATCCTTGGTGGAGCTTCTTTCCTAACCACTTACTTCACACTCACATCCACTCAAAGTTTTGAGTTAACACATGAAAATATTGGAGTAACTCATGATATGGCTTCTGCAAACATGCTTGTATAGGAAAACACATAATGTTTTTGTTCTCTGACAAAGAGGCTTCCTTGGTTCTTTTTATGAATCATCATCATTAACAACACAACTAAGTGGAAGCTAGCTACTTTCAACTATTTGTGAATACAACAGTGTGCATAATAATGGTAAAATATAATGCTTTCTCAAGAATTTACCCCATTTTTACAAGCTTTTGATCATGAGATTCTTCCAAACAAACTGTTTTCACCTTCCCAAAAGTTTTTAAAGAAGAACAACACTTGTTTTTTACTGCAAAATATGACTCAAAAGACAAAAAAAATTAACTGCACAAAAAATTCTAATTTTTACGCAAACTTGGCGTTGACATTACTTTCTGCTGGTCTAAGCCATTGATAGCTGAAAAGGCTATAAAATTTTGGGTTTAAGTCCTAAAACAGACTATGGTAGTGTGGCTGTGGCCCCAAGGTCAAGGGTCCAAATCACTTGGTTTGAGCATTTTAATTAGAATCCAAGGTAGAGATTTCCTTTTTATTTTATAATTTTATTGTTCATTTTATTTTCTTTGATCAGAAATCAACTTTTTGACGTCCTAGTACTGGAGTTAATGATTTCAATTGTTTTGATATCAAAGATTACAAAAAAGATTTCAACTTCCTTTTTCCAATTTGTTTGTCCAGTCCCTTTTTCCAATTTTGAGCATGTTGAGTGTCCCAAATGCAAAGGAATCAAATATGAGAACTTGAAAAAGTTGTTTAAAAAAAACTTAGCTTAAATTTGAAATAAAGTATCTTTTAATTTTTGTAAGCAGAAGCACATGGCACCAACAACATAATGTAGTAGAGCTGTAGTCTGTGTTGCCAAAATTGATCCCTTTAGTCACATGGCCTCCAAAGCCTTTCACATTCACTTCCCGATCCCATCACTTGCTCTTTACTACAATTAAAGATGCCTTTAAATGAGAAACCTCAGCTTCACCTACACATGCGATATGGATCTCTCTCCCCTCCTTTCTGTAACCTTACTATTTGCTTGTCAGTTCACAGATGGGTTTAACTGCATTAGTACTTTATATTAACTAGCATTAACTTTGTCTTTTGCCAAGAATTTTCATGGTTTTAATGGTTTAGTAATTACTATTTGATGTAATTAAGTTTAATGAAGACGCAAGCAGTCATGAATTCAAATTCTTGTGTGAAATGGATTGGCATTGAAATGGTACGAGAAAGATGGGTCCTAGGGCTCAGACGTGAGAATTTTTCTGGCCACAGGAGTGTACAAATTGTCTTCAAAACGTGAAATAAGTAGTCTAGATGTCTCCTTCTTGGACTACAAAAAATTTACGAAGGACACATAAGGTGCCAAAATTGACAGAAAAAAAGAAGCAATGAAATAATCAATTTTTTTTCTTCATTTTGTCAAGGGATTGAAATTTCTGTGAACTGAAGATGTTGCACTGATCATGATAAGACGTATATACATGTATACAAGGAATTAATTTGACATATAACATGGGAAAATAATAATTATTATATGATATTCACATGTTTTTTAAATTGACTTCTATAAAGAATCAAACCTTCAAGTCCAATTCATACGACACAAGCTAGCATTTTATTCAAACAAAGACATTGCAACTTTCACATTATATATAATTCAAATCTTATCTTCGCTAATTCTTTGACTATAATCAAAGATTTGTGCAGTGCATACTCACTCAATTAGCTAGTCCAGGCCTGGCCAACCTAGGCAAATAGGATCAAAGCATTAATGAATTCTTAGATGAATGCAGCAGGAAGAAATACTAAATAATGTCAAAAATTGTTGGAAGCAGAGGGAAAAATGACATGCATGGCTTAGAAACGAAGGGGGCCTGTGGTGGACATGCAATGCAAGTCAAGGATATCTCCATAGTTTTCGACCCGTGTTCCCAAATTCATGGTAGTTTATCCAACTTTCCTAGTGTAAAATATACAACGAGAAGAGAATTACAATTAATGTATTGTCTGGTAATAAACGTTTCTTATTTGAAACACAATCTACATAGAATCTTCCACATCATGATGCTGCAGTTGACTAGAATTTGCATGTTGCTACCTCCATGAACCACAAGTGATGATTTTGTGGGTGCAAGTCCATGGCCATGGCAATTAGAGACAGACCCACCTATAGCATCAATATTCTTATTATAACCCCACATAAATTCAGATTCTATATTGTATTGTAGAATTTGAGGACTTGTCACAGTGACCCCCACCCATTCCTTCACTATTTCTTTCTTTTGTGTTTGATTTCTTTTATAGCAAGAGTCGTTATATATCATAAAACACCTGTACATATATAGTGACTTACTTGTATTGTGCTAGCTATAGGTCAGGAAAGTTCAATCAAAGCCAACAATATATGTATGTCCCATTTGTTTGTTAAGTCAAGGTCTATGCTGTATAGGATGCCATATATGATAATTCAGGTATCCAGCCATTCATGGAATTAAACGCAATAATATATGGCATAATAATTAGCACAGGAGCATGCTTTGAGCTTGCACCGACAGAAGGTTTGTCATATCATGATGGTACGCAGTGTTTGATAGTTTCTACTAGCATTATTAGTTAGAGGCAGTCCATTCCAGCGAGGTCTATATTAGGGAAAGATTATTGTCAAACTCCACATAAACACACCGCTGAAACTGGTAAATCAAGTTAGTGACATAAACACACTGTTGAAATTAGTAAATACGTCGAAAATCGCATGTTAACTGATGCATAAAATCTCATTGTTTATATTCTTGATTTCGACCTTGTTTTCTTACTATATCATATGTTAATGAAATGATCAATAGATGCGCACTAATTTGTTAGGAATTGGCTTATTCAATCTACATATATCATTTTTGTGAATCTATTTGATTTTGAGAATTTGCACGTTGGAATCCTTTGCTCAACTTTGACACTTTTTTTTTTTGGTTAAGATGGAGACAAGACGAGGTGCCAAAAATAACAGTGAAATGTGCTCAAATGACACTAAATATATAAAAGAATATAACAATATCACAAATACGTAACATGTCTCACTGAACATGATAATGGCTCCAAATCCATGCCCCTAATTAGAATTTCTTTTGATAATTTATTTTATTTGCTGTCATTAAAGATTGAACTCTTGACCTTTTACAATCCGTTTGGAACAAATTAATCTAAAATTTAGAATTTATTTGCAAATGATCCACATAGAATTCATTTGCAAATGAATTCAATGAATTCTCTTGTTTGGTATGTTATAACTTAAAACATGGAATTCAATTAAATTTCTCAAAATCATGTTTGGAACAAATCAAAAATGGAAAATTCATTTCAATCTATTTTCTAATATACCCTTCATTACAATAACTTTATGTAAAATATAATTTTTATTTATTTTTTAATTATATTCTATTGATAAATTCATTTAACATATTAAATAATTATCCATATATGACAAAGTAAAAAAAATCATGATTATGAGAATATGCATATTTCATGACTGATAGACTTTATGTGACAGATCAAGACACATTTGACAATTCAACAGTTGTAGGAATTTTAGAATATGAAGCGCCAAGTAAAGTCTATAATTCAAATTTGTCTTGCAAAAAATTTTCCACTCTTTAAACCAATTATACCACCTCTCAATGACACTTCATTTGCTACGAATTTTATGAGTAAATGAAATTGAATTATACCGCCTCTCAATAGAATTGTACGGTACCTACTCTACCTCTCTCAACCAAGGACCTAATAAGCCTGACCAAAAAACAAACAAAAGATGTAATAAGTGATTCAATCTAATGTTTGGGACTTTAGGAAAATAAGGATTGATTGATTTCATTATTCATGTCGATTTGCCCAAAAAAAGAATTATTGATGTTGGAAAATGAAATGGATCAGCAAAGCATAGGCCCATCAACTATCCAAAGCTTTCGACAACCAAAGTCTTGTAGCACACCCACAACACGCCTCTTCCTTAGCCCATTTGCCAAGACAAAGAAAACGTTGTCGAATTACATCCTCTCTTCATCTCCCACACCACAGAAGCACAAAATCAAATCGGACCTTCCCTTCAACTCCATGGCTACGTTTTCTACCATCTCTAGGTTTCGCTTTCTCCTCCTCCTGACCCTCAATTTCGTTCCATGTCTCTCATTTCCTACCTCGCCCAAAAACTACATTTTCGATTCTGACATTGCAGTTCTCGGCGGGGCTCATTTCTCCAACAATGGTTCTTTTGCGATTCTCACAAACTCACTAGAATCAAGATCCGGTCTCGTCACTTACAAAAGTCCCTTCAAGTTTCTTGATTCCGGTAGCGGGAAAATGGCGTCTTTTTCCACCGAGTTCATGTTCTCGTCGACGGGTAAGGGAAATGCTATGTCTCTTGTTATGGGTCCTCATAATTTTGCTCCAGCATTAATGGGTCGAGGTCAATTTGGGGTCTTGGGTGAGAGTAGATATGTGGGTGTCGATTTTGGTATTTCAGTGGATAGCAATGTCGGTAATGGTGGTAATGCTAGCCTGATAGGTGTGAGGGTTGGTAATGTGTTTATGAATTTGGTGACAAGCTGTGGGGAGAAACTGAAATCTTGGGTTGATTATGATGCGAGTTCGAAAAGATTGGATATCAGGTTGAATAAATTTGGAGATAAAAGGCCATACAGTCCTATGATCTCGTATTCCATTGATCTGTTGAAACTATGGAGAGATAGTGACGTGTATGTAGGTTTAGGTTCATTGAATGGAAATTCTTCTGTGACCTGTTTGTATTCCTGGAGGTTTAAGTTAAGGAAGTTTCCTTATTCGATGCATTCATTGCCAGCTGATCCACATAATGAGGTTGGGTACAATGAGGATCGAACTGCGCACAAAAGGAGGTTTTGCCCATTTGCGGTTCTTGCTGGGATGATTTTCGCTACTGGGTGCGGAGCGCTAGTGGCGTTCATGGTGTTGTTTGTGTGGGCAGTCTTGGCCGGTAGCCGCACTGTGTTTCCTGTAGAAGGCGATGTGCTGCCAACGGATTTCAGGTACGAAAAGATCAATGTAGTGGTGGAAAATGATGTGAAAGTTGTTAAAAATTCAAAGATGTAGAACGTGAATCTGTAATGTAAATGTATGATGCCAGCGCTGGTGCTTGTTTTTAGTAGCTGACATTTTTTGGAGAATGTAGTTTTCGGTATGCATCCTGGTGTGGCCAGATGAACATTTTGCTGATTCTGCTGCTGTTTGATCTAATAGAAGTTTGCAGTAGTTTTCGGTACCTAGTAGTTTTCGGTATATATGTCTTAGCTAATAGCTAGTAGTGTGTAGGCATCTTTCATGTATTCTGTAATGCATCTTACAGCCGAATATCACAGTATGAGTAGCTTTTAATTGCTTAACAGTTTTGCTTATTCTCCTAAGAAGAAATTTAGCAGGTTTTTAATTGAGAAAATATTCTATTATTTTAAAAAAAAAATTAGAAAACATAAATAAAAAAATTGTTAAAAAAATAATTAACAAGCATATTTTCTAAATATTTTTAATTTTAAAAAATAGAAACATAATAAAAAATAAATTTTTTTTTTCTAAACTAAATCATAACTTCCAATAATACTATTTTTCTTCTTGTAGTCACAAGTTGTCTGAGATGTGAGTTCATCTGGCAGAACAACTGGTTGGATTTGGCCCTTCATAATGTTGAAGGACTTAATTTACAAGTCTTCAACAACAATTTAATGCTCCGTAGTGCAAAAAACAACTATTTAATGTTCATGCTTGGTAATGAAGCGATGCAGCAGTGTCAAATTTCATTGATGGTTGTGTATAAAGTTGTTTGTGAAGTGTGGTAAAAGAAAGGAATTTGCTTGGCCTCTTTCATGACTCTCTTCACGTTAGTCGATCAGAATGTTGTTATGGTCTCCGACAAACAAAAAGTCCTTGCTTTAATACTTGACAAGAAATAGTTTATTTATGGACATACGCGTCTTCACTTAACACAAATTTTCACAAGCATCCACATGAAACAGTGAGTAAACTCTGAAAAGAACTCCTACAATCTTCATTTTTATCTGGCCCTTTTTTTGTGGCATGACCAAACTGGAATTCTTGGAAATGAGAATTTTAGTGAGGCCCAAAGTATTCTAACTTATAATGTATGGACCAAATCTGTCGGCAAGCCTACATAGAAAGCTCAGATTTGCATCGTGTGTGTCTCTAAATGGTTGGCACAAGGGAGGGAAATGTCACAGAATATCTACGGAGCCACTTCGACACGTCCTCACAAAATCTGAGCAGAGGTACCTTCTGACGTTTGCTTTCTTCCTCTCCAAAGAAGATGGCTACGTCACTGATGTCTACACCTACTGAAAATGACAAGTATTTGCTGTATTTATATTCGTCACTCCGTTGTTAATTATTGTCCTCTTGGTCCCCTGAATCCCTCTAAAAAATCTCACAAACGCCCCTTTTTTTTCTTTAATCTTTTTTAAAAATTTAATGTCACAAAAAATATATTAATTTTTTTATTACGAAAATAAACTGCTTTTATGATTGAATATTTTTTACCTTGTTGTTCACTCTTCTAGCTTCTTTAGGTAGTGCCAAAAATGAAATTATTAATCCCGAATATATATCGTATTTGACAATACATAGAGCAATGATTTTGCTTTTGGCATTGAATCATCATTTTCAACTCCCCGTAGAATAAACAATAAAGTTCCATGGAATTGCGTTGTTATCTCGGAATAACCTCACAATGTGGAATAGTATTATTCATACTTTGTTAACATAATCTATTCATGAAATTTGCAAATATTTAGCCACCAGTATGTGTTCCTGACCTCCAAAAAAACTATCAATATGTGTTTAGTAGGGACAGTCTTAGGACCG
>CAODLS010244454.1:0-12099 GCA_948243855.1 Flueggea neowawraea
ATAATTATATTTTTTTATATTTAAACATGAAATTTACACTCATTTTTTTCTTATTTAATTTATTTATAATATATAATTTATAATAAATATATTTATTTAACATATTAATTTTATATTTTTATGTGAAATAAATTATATTTTTAAAATTATATTTTAAATTATTTATACGAAATTTGCGAAAATAATATTTTTATAAATTAGTATCGAGTGAGTAAATGTTAAAATAATTTTTTTTGGTTAATGAGTCACTACATTCGAGGTTTATATAAAAATTGTAAGTTAAAAAATAATTAAAATTAAAAATAAAAAAATACATTAAAAATAATGTAATTAAAATTATAAGTAAAAAAAATGAAGTGAAGATAATATTTATAGATGAAAAAAGAAAAAAAAAATAAAAGAAGAAAGTTTTTTATATATTAAAAAAATAAAAAAATTGCTCCAATGATTATTTAACTGTTACAGCTGATTTAAAAATATAAAAAAAACAGTTGAATTTACTTTTTAATGGACCTCATCCATCATATGGAAGGTCTGTTCCTTTTCGTATGATGGATAATCAACTGTCCAATCGCAATGGATGGCAACGGGAATATTGATCCTTGTTGGGGTTGCTCTAAAAGAAAATCATACTGGAACAATCCAAGGGTGACACGTGGACCAAACATTACGTGGTAGGAAATATGCAGATGGTTCAAGCCGTTGTAGAGCGCGCGAAACCTCTGGAACCAAGCAGAAGCCTTCGCTTTTACTTCTCCATTTAAAAAATTCTCCATATAAAAGGACGTGCTCTCCTAGATTTTTTTCTACAGTAGTATCAGTAAAACAAGGAGATCAATTCCAAGAGCAATCTTTAATTCCGCGCAGACAGAGGCACTAGAATTTGAATTAACGTTTCTGGGTTTGTGGATTGTTCGCATCGTTAACTGAGTCATCTGGATTGTGGAACCGTTTGACTGGATTTTTGCTTTTTTTCTTTTTTCCTCTCGTGAGTAATCTATTGTAAGTGATTGCATTTGTCTTCCTTATTTTTCTTCACTTTCAGTTCATTGCCTTGAGTTTATCGTTAATTGCAGTAGGAAATTTAGAGTAATTTTTTGGTTGAAAGGTTTGCAGCATTGTTAATTGAATCACGATTTTCCGGTGCTATGATTTGGTCTGTGTTGTTCTCTTTGTCAACACAAATTGGTTTCAGTAGGTAGTTATCTGATTGAGAAAATTCGGCTCAAATATTGTTCTGGATTGTCAAACCATTTGGCAGGAATTTTTTTGATTTTTTTCTTTTGTTTCTGTCTTGAGTTTAATCAATTGTCAGTGATTTCATTTCTCTTCCTTGTTGTTCTTCATTTTCGGTTAATTGCCTTGAGTAGGAATTTTAGGGTGATTTTTTGGTGGAAAGCATTTTTTATTGAATTACGATTTTTCGGTGCTTTGAGGTAGGCCCTGTTGCCCCTACAGTAGAAATTCCTTCTTGATGACTGCAATATTTATAAAACTGTAGACCAGATAAAGAAAAGGCTTAACGGGATATATGCTTATGCTGAATATTCCCGTATTCTATTTTGAAGAAATTATCTTCTTTTCTGTCCTTTATTTTTGATGGTATAGTAGAATTGAAAATGGTTAGGTAGTCTCTGATTGACAGTATTTGTGAAAGGCTTGAAGCCGTTCCAGTTGGAATCCACTTGAACAACAGTAAAACCGCTAACAGTCTGTAGCAATCTTTGTTGAAGCAGATTGATTATCTCATTGTCACTGCAACTGCAAAGATGGTTTTAACACACATTCCAACATATTGCAATTTATGGCTAGCCATACAATTAAAAAAATAGATAGTGATAGATATTATTAAGTTTGCTGTGAACGAAGTTAATAATGTAGCGTCGGAATAATTTACCTGATCATGTGCTGTTCTACTTTTTTTTTTTTTGGCTTATAAGGCGTGCCGTTATCCTTACTCCCTTTTCATGGTAACAATTGTGTAATTTACGGATACGCTTTGTGCTCAACGATTTCTAAATGCAAGTGTCACATCCTCAGTTAGACTAATTTGTGATTTATTTTTGTTTGCAGAGCTAGTTTAAGTCAATCACTGGTAGTTTGATCTCTGGAACCATAACTTTTGATAGTCACCAGCCGGATATAATCATTAGTGGAAAATGATGTCTGTTTACAGATTCATGGATCCATTTAATGGAAACAACGTGACTTATAATCACCAGCATCGCCCAACCTTTGAGAAATTCCAACCTCACATGAAGGGCGATCCAGCAATGCCACCAATGTCTTATGAGTGGCCTTTTGCAAACCATTTGGGATACCCAGTTGTGCCTTACCCGTGTTGCAGCTACGGCTACCTTCCAGGTCATTATGGGTGGAGAAATTCGCCACCCGCCGCTGAACGATTTCCACTGTTGTGGACATCATCATCCTGCTTTTCCTCAGAGCTACCCTGTACAGTATGTTCCTTCTCCACATTTATCTATGAATCTCCCCAGGTATGAATTTGATAAGATTGTCCCTGGTGACCATGGTTATCACTGCTGCGATTGTCCTAATCATGCACAAAACAAGAGCAGCAGTGATAATGTGAAGAGCAGGAGCAGCCGAATGATGAGAGGAAGAACAGTAATTCTCTTGTTCCTGTTAATCAGTTGAAAAATCACTCGTATCCAATTATTTGGATTCCACCTGATTATTTGAAAGATAACGAGTATATGAAGTCTGATCATTCAGAGAACGCAAGTATAGCCAAGGAGAAACCTGGGCGAGAGATGACACCTGCCGAAACTCAAAGGGTAAGGTCTTCTATATCTGATCCAAGATTATGGAGTGTTGGAGTTCCATCCGTGGATGTTTGGTGGAAGATGGAGATGGGAAAAAAACACAAAACCAACAAAATCAGGATAAGACGGAACAGTTTCCGTTCCCTCTGATATGGGTACCCTATCATAACAACAGGAAGAACGAGGAGAAGAAAGACAATCAAGAACCTGCTGCTCCAAAGAAAGCGGAAGATCCAGCTTCCCCGACCAGTTTCTTTCCAGCGAAGCTTCCTGAGGGTGGAGATAAAATGAATGTGCCTCGAGCAATCCAAGAAGACTCTAATGGTCAAGTTGCTTTAGATGAGAAGAAAAGTGTTTGTCATAAAAGCACTCCAGTTAAACAAATTGAAGAAGCCAAGGTGAAAGCACATCCTGAAGACTCTATGAAGAGTGAATTAAAGAATCAAGACGATAGTGTTGGTGAAAAAGTTTCTGGAACTAACGCAAAAAGACAATCTTCTTCCCCACTAAAAACATCAAAGTTACCTCCCGTTTGTTTGAGAGTTGATCCTTTGCCTAAAAAGAATAATGGAAAAGTGGCTTCAAGGTCTCCAAGTCCTCCTGGGACCAAGGCACAACAAGAGGCATGCAAGAATCAATCATCAGAGCAGAAAGAGAGTCATCAAAGTTTGTCGGTGCAGAATAAGAACTCAGGTAGCAACCATAATGTGGAAGCAAAGAAAAAGGAGGGGAAGCTCATACCAGTGGTAGGAAGTAGTGGTGAATCAGAATCTCAAATTCCTGTTACCTCAACTACTGGTTCTGAAAGAAAGGGAGCTAGAGACTTAACCATGGAGAAAAAAGAAAAAGAAAGCAATAGAACCGCAATTGAGGAGGTAGAAAAGACAAAAGTTGCAAGTGACTTGGTGGCAGAGGGAGAAAGCAAATCACAAGAAGCAACTGAGATACCAAGTCCTGATAAATTTGAGCATAAAGCAGGCAAAAATGAACTATCTCACGAAGAAGCGGCTTTGCTTATTCAATCTGCCTATCGCGGGTTTGCGGTTAGAAGATGGGAGCCTGTAAAGAAGTTGAAAGAAATTGCTAGAGTCCAAGATAAGGTCATTGAGGTTAGAAATCAGATTGAAACACTGGAATCCTCCTTTGATCCTCAGACAGATGATAGGCAGAAACTGATCATTGGAGAAACAATGATGAGCCTTTTGCTGAAGCTGGACACTGTTCAGGTATGCCTACAACTCGCTTGTAATATGATTATGTGCACATTTCATATTTACTACCACTATATTTCACTATAAAAATCCTGTTTGTTAATTTGGTGTTGTGATCTATTTGACTAGCAACTGGGGAGTTACATGTAACGAGGATTTTGTGTGTTAAATGTGTACACACACTTGGTAATTTGGAGTCTAGACATCAACCGTCTTCAGAATGGATTTGCAAAATCATTTGAAGTAAATGCACACTGGTTTTCTGAAAATGAATATTTGGTATATTATTACAGGCTCTTTGTTCTGAGTAGGGATACTTATTGTTACATGTTGGATGTGAGAATTGACTTACTTGGTATTTAAATTTGATTTTTGCCAACTTAACAGCTAGTGTTTAGATTTTATATTGACATGTTTCTGGTCATTTTTCTTTGCTAGGGCTTGCACCCAAATCTCAGGGATATCAGGAAATCATTGGCAAGGGAGCTCATAACTTTACAGGAGAAACTAGATATGCTCGTGGTCAAGAAGTCTGAGGAAACAACCAAAACCGAAGCCACCAAGAATCTTGCAGTCGACTGCAATGTGCAGACTAGAGAGGCTGAAGAACAGTTGAATAATATTCCTTCTGAGGCTGATCCTGAGACCAACCAAATATCAGAATCTACTCACGTCAAAGATTAAAACAATACTTCTGAATATGAGGCTGGAGAATTACCTGCAGCAAATGAGTTTTATATTGGAAAACAGGAGGAAGATGTTGCTGGAGCAGGGACCAGGGAAAATCCAAGTATGAAATGTGTGCCTGCAGAACCCGAGGCAGCTTTTGAAACTGCTGATTCTGAGGTGACCGGGAAAATTGCACCTGATGGTTCAGATGGTACAGGACATTATATGGAACACGAAGATGGTAAATTGGCGGATATTTTAACTGGGCTGAAGGAATTGCCACAAGCTGTAATTGGCGAGGAACCCGCCGAGCAAGAAAGGGCTGTCGCAAGTGATGGAGAGACGGAGTCTCCTCTATTTGTTGAATCTTCTATTGCTGATGACCACTCGGTATCTGCTGAAAATACTTCAGAGCTGAATCTGCTGAACGAGTTGCCATTAGGATTAATTGATGAGCAGGATCCCGAGAAACATGAAACCACAAAAATGAAGGAAAATGAAGGTTTCTGTGGTGAAGAGGCAACTGATTTTCCAGCATCAGAATTACCAGTGGCCATTTGTCATGAGGATGAATCTCGGGAAGATGAAATCTGTGTAATGCATCGAGAAGACTTGGATGAAGACAGGAATGAAATTGAAATCAATATCTCTTCACCCAAAGAGGAAGTGGCACATGTTGATTTATCAGAACAACAATCAATGGGACCAGTGAATGAAGTTCTTCCTGTTGTTGAACCTGAGAAGGCTGATGGTAGCACTGGACATGGAGTATTTGAAGGAGATACGCAACACCCGCTTGCACTGGATGTCCGAGGCAACAATGGGGAGGTGGAAGCAACTGAACTGGCGGAAAGGGAACAAGTACCTTTAACAAGTCAGAATGAAAACCGTGATGAATCATGCAAAGGAGGTGGAAGCCATGGAAGTGTTCAGAGCCATATTTCTGATGCAGCAAACACTTATCAGAAGGTGGACGAGCAAACTAAAGATGAGGAAAATGTGCCACAGCCAACAATGGATGATGAAAAAATTGCGCAAAAAGAGCAAGCAGATACCCAGGCGGAGAACTTGAGGGATGCAAACGAGCCAATTGTGCTTGAAAATGCCCAAGAGGAATCTGACAATGCGTCTGTTTCGAGTTCAGAATACGTGGAACGTGATCAAGATGCACAAGTTGTTCTAGCTGCATCGCCTAGTGGCAACCAATTATCAATCAAAGAATAAGACATCACAGATAAGAGAATACTTGAGGAGAACCAGCAACTAAAGGAGATGGTGGAGAAATTGGTGGAAGCAGGGAAAGTGCAATTGAATGTCATCTCTAGTCTGACCGGAAGAGTGCAAGACTTGGAGAAAACGTTGTCAAGAAAGAAGAAAGCAAGGCCGGTGAGGTTTAAAGCATCTCCACGTTCCTGTGGAAGACAATCAAGTGAACTGCAAAGGAATAGGGCAGTTGGTACGGCTATGTCGATGTGATCACTCTCAGAGAAGTACGAGTTTAGTCCTCTTCCTGTCTGCCTGTGCCGTGGCAAGAGTGCATATGGTCCCCAATGATTTGCGAAGTCCTTACGCTGTATGTATCTTGTCTGCAGTGTGAAACCTGGTGTTCATGTTGTATGGAAAAATAATATTCTGTTCCTATATTGTTACCCATCGGTGTGGTGTATATTATGCATCGAATCATGCCATTTTACTTACCTATAACACATGATTATACGTAATATAAAATTAATAGTTTTTTTTATTTTTGTGTCAATTATATTGTGTTAAAAATTGCCATGGTAGTAAGACTACGAGTATTGTAAATATTAATATAGATAGCCCATTAATCATCCAGCAAATAATAAAGGCGAAGAAAAAATAATGTCGATCTGGAGAAACCCAAATTAAGAGAAAACCATGCAGATAAGACAAATCTTACAGAATTAAACATCCAGCTAACAACAAAGCAAAGCAGCAATGTGTTAGAAAGTATCCGAAATGCGACATACGATTATTAAACTAGCTATGGTTGTCCTCCAACAAGGCACCAACTCCATGCGATGCTTCGCCATCTACTCCCACCCTGCAATGATCAATAAATAAAAGCATCAGTTAAAAATAGATCAGAACCAAACTAAGACACAATGAATAGCAAAAATTCATGTCTTTGAATGTTCAATGGTAAAATTGAAGTGAATTCTAATTCTTGCCTTCTGATAGATTTAATCGTCATAGATGACAATAAGGCCACACAGCTCCCAGTTAATGACAGCCTCCTCCTGGCTCCTGTAAGAATTTCCGCTTGGATCGTAGTAGCACTGCATCATCACATTTTGAAGGGGTCGTTAAGGGACATGATCCACAACAATTGACACAGTCTGTGGGAATTAGAGCAAAAAGTCGTCAAGTTAAAATTGTGTTCGCAAGCCCTTTAGCCTCGATTGGGGGCTATTGTAGTGTTATGCTTCCACATCGCCTAGGAGTCAAGGTCAATAATCGTTTATAAACACTTTCCTCCCTCAAACCACTGAGACGCCTTTTTTTCTGGACAAAACCGTGAGAGCCCAAGAGCCAAGAGCAGACAATACCTTAGTGGATGAATCTAACGTGCAGACATAGTCCATAATAATTGACGTCGTCTGTGGGAACTCGAACAAGAGCTAAAGCTGTGTTTCCAATCCCCATAGTCTCGACTGGGGGCTATTGTAGTGTCATGTTCTCACATCACCTAGGAGTCGAGGTCAATTATCGCTTATAAGCGCATTTCTCTCTCAAACCATTGAGTTTTTTCCTAGACAAAATCGTGAAGATCCATGAGCCTAAAATAGACAATACCTCAGTGGATAGGTTTAGCGCACATACATCGTCCACAACAACCCTTTTGGCCTTCGAGAGTTGGGACGCTATTGTTCTTGACATATTCAATTTCTGCTTAATTATAATATTTTAGAGATAAAAATAATAATTTAATTGACCATGAAAAAATAATTTAACCAATAACGATTTTGCAAGATGTGATATATCCAATTAATTGAGACATATTATTTGTTTCAAAATAAGACAAGCACCAATTAGTTGACAATTGACCTATATAGATGTGCTATAAACGATTAGCCGTCATATTTACGGTCCGTTCAGAAGATCAAACATATGCAGTATATTTTTCAGTTCGGAAGCAAATAAAAATAAGAAAAATCATCATAGACATGCTATTAAAATCCACTGTCAACCAAGTAAGCACTTGATTTATCCTATATTATTCAAAAAATATATATATGATTATCTTTTATTTTCAGTATACCTTTTTGACACCAAATTAAATTATAGTCAAATTGTTTTCAAAAAAAAGTTATAGTTAAATATTCATAGAAATTTGTCATTGTTCGTTAGAAGAATTGAATTCTTGAATTTTTCCAATCGATACCATACCAAACAACGGGATCTACTTCACTAACAATAAGACAAGTTAATCAGAAAAAAAGAGATCAAATAAAGATTGAAAATGGATATTAATTAGTGGCTCTTATATATATAGTTAATGAAATATAAATAGTTTTTGTACCCTATAAACCCTGCCCTGGCGCATAAGGCGCTCTTCAGCGAGCCAGCCAGGAAGCAACCTGTCACGAATTATTCTCGGGTCCATGACCGGCGTACGAGATGAATTATCTATGAGAGTCCGACCCATCTCGCACAAACCTTAAAGTACAGAACTTCTACCCAAAATCATATTCGAATTGATAATAAAACCAAATAAAAGTTTAAACATCATTTGATATAACAACACATATATAATATCAATTGCGAAAATAATTTCAAATTAGAAACATTTGAAATAACATAGACAATAACAAACACAATAACCCATGCCACAAGAACCCAATATGGAGCCTCTAACAAATCATACAAACGGGGATCGATCGAAAGTGCACTAAGTTTAACGTCAGATACCTCACTGAACATCAAATGCCAAAGATCACAGTCCACAAGAATCACCTGCAAGATGATAATAAACAGGAACAAAACAAAGAAAAGGGGTCAAACCCAGTGAGGATAACACTCTGGATCGCCTCATACGTGTCTCACAAAGACTATTTTGAAAACAGTTCGAAAATACCACATGCAGATATAGTCAACATATATATATATATATATATACACACGCTACGTACATAATAAAGATTCAAAAACCATTTCGAAATCGTTCGCAATCACAGCAAACATCATGCACGAAATCATCTAGGAACTAAACCAAAATCCTTTCAAGATTTTCTTCAAACCTTATCAAAGCTAATGTGCTTCCAAACAAAGCAAAATCTTCCCAGAAAACGTTTTATCTTATCGAAGGTTTCAAAATAAAACCCTTTTTAGGGTTATACCAAAAACTTCAGATCAAAAGTCATAATTCTTTCAAACCGTTATCAAAAATTTAAAAAACAAGCTCAAAAACCTTTCTACTTTTTTAGAAACTCCAAAGTCAATAGTTTGCCACGTAGGCATAACAAAAATCCTTTCAGATGTAACTCTAAGTCAAAACATATAACACAGATCTGAGACTAAAGCAAACGTGATGTGGACTCTGTCACTAATCACGAGACATAAACAAGTGTGATGTGTACTCCGCCACCAATCACGAAATGTGTGGACCAACCATAAATGTGATGAGGACAAGCCTCTATCAATATCAAATCATGTGCCCTCGTCAGGACAACATGGCTACCGACACCCCTGGTAGCTGGGTTGTCTCAATCATTGGAATACCAAAGGCTATATACCCCGAAGCGCAGGTGTCTCGTCTCCAAAACATATACATATAGTATAATTATATCCATAAACAAAAGGTCATCCGACCGAGTATATCAAAACCAAAGGGGATATATAAGATATAACTTATATATCGAAGTCCAAAACATACATACATATAAGTACGATTTTTCAAAAATCCAAAATATTTATCAGATCCAGAAATGAATTATTCATTTCAAAATTACAAATCCATAATGGTATGGTATACCGAACAAAGTATACAAAACCGAAAAATGTTTTACCAAAAACGAGGTTTAGAATTTATTTCCAAAACGTGCCACAGAAATGTAATATAATCAATTTATATCATTTCTCAAAACAATTCATCTTTCGTCGAAGCACAAAATCTTTCAAAGACAGAGTATCATTACTCTTTCCAAAACCCAAATAGTTTTCCAAAAAAACTCATATCAATCAAGTCCTCACACATACCAGATTTTAAGATTCTCAATCCTTTAATTATTTCAATTTACATGCTATGGTGATAGCACAACAAAAACATATAGGTAGAAGAGACACAACCTATGTGTTTGAAGCTGTCATCCACTTACTTGGATGCCGAGCTTTCAAACTCCGAATCTCTGGCCACAAGTCGATGGCTGGTCGCTTTGGAAATCAAACTGAGTTGAAACAAAGTATTCACAATAGATCAAACACGGTGACTGTGGCAATACACAATATGCATAAAATGCAAATGCAGACTCAAACGCCTTCGGCGTAAGAAATCCTATTTCAATTGAAAGTATATCACTCATCGATATTCAGACCTCGATGTAGTATTACAATCAAATCTCCCAAATATTTTGAAACTATATTTTAACCTTAAACTTATAAAATATCAAGTCTCCTCTCTATGGGAAAATTACCCCAAAAAAATTCATTTCTCGGTTCCACCGATAGAAATCAATTTCAAACACCTACAATGATCATAATCAACCTCAGGAACTCAAATCCATGATTTATTTCTCAAAAACAACTCTAAATGATCAAAGATCTATACAAACCCGACTCAAACCTAGCTCATTCAGAGCAACCTCAAATCTTTTGATTCAAAGCTTAATTCATGTTAATCTAACCCCAAATAAGCATAGATAATCATTATCTAACCTCCAATCCAACAGAAACATCAAATCCAAACCCTAGAAAGAAATTCGACAGAAAAAGGGGTTCCGAGATTAATGCATGAAAATGATGATTTAAGAGGAAAAGAAGAATGATCTTAGCTCACACAATCATCTTCTAACAACCTTCAGCATCCATCTCAACCGAATCACTCAGATTTGATAACCTAGGTCAAATCAGACCCAAAAGAGATTCAGAAAACAAAGGCATCAAATGAACGAACTAATGAGGCTAGAATCTTGATTTTATCTCTAGAGATGTTATAGAATGAGGAGAGACCATGTGAGAGAGTATCAGAAGATTTGAGAGTGATTTGGAGTAAAAATGAGAAGGAATGATGAAAGGGTCGGGTGAGAGGTATTTATAGATCCATCTCGTCAAAACGCAACGTTTCACTCATTTCATCATTTTTGGGCATCATAAACCTGCGTAGTACCTCATCTACGCAAGTAGAAGAAGTTCAATGTGCATAAATGCTTATACAGTGTGTGTAGATAGTGCTCAGAAACTCTCGGCTCAATCCAAATCAACATTAACGTGTATTGTTCCTTCCTACAACGCACGTAGATAGCTCAAGAACCCATGATTCATTCCCAGATCATGATCAACATGTGTGGCTCCTCTTACAACGCACATAGACGGCTTACACCGCCCCCAATTCAACCTGAATCACACACACAACGTGCTTAGCTACTTCTTCTGTGCACGTAGATGGCTTCAGCTACTCACGGTTTACTTCCAAGGGATGATCAACGCGCACAGAACCACTCTAACAAACACAGAAGGCCTTACGCATGTTCATGATCCATCCCAGCGATGATCAACGTGCGTACATGTAACACCCATATATCCTATGACATATAGCGTAATAATTTAAATAAATAGAAAATAAACACGTAGCATATCATATATATGTATATATGTATATATCAAACATAAAGTCGTATAAACAAAAATCTTTTATATATACATATATTAAGTTCATTGTACTACAAAACTCTATACGTATAAAATTAGCAAAATGCAAATGAGGAGGATGAGGGAGCACGTGGCATCAGCCGGCCGACATGTGGTGAACTGATGTCTATCATCTGGAAAATATCTATAACAAAAATCTATCTTCAACTGTGACCTGAAAAAATATTTGCGCTTTATATGAGTCGCAACTCAATGAATATAAACCATCATAGATAAAATTCAGGCAAACACAAGCATATAACAAATAATTGATTAACTATGCCATATAAATATAAATTTTAATGCCTTTATACTGTATGATGTCATGTATGAAATTATGCCCTAAAGGACCATATCCCTGCTCTGATACCACTAAATGTAACACCCTTATATCCTATGACATATAGTGTAATAATTTAAATAAAAAAAAATAAACACGTAGCATATCATATATAAGTATATATGTACATATCAAACATAAAGTCGTATAAACAAAAATCTTTTATATATACATATATTAAGTTCACTGTACTACAAAACTCTATACGTGTAAAATTAGCAAAATG
>CAODLS010244474.1:0-15884 GCA_948243855.1 Flueggea neowawraea
ATAGATATGAGTTATAACTTCACATATTTGAGTTGGCCTAAAAGATTTGACTAGTTATTCGGCATGGGTCTTGGAAGTCCGAGATTCATAGTTGAGATTTAGAAAGATTTTGACTTTGTTTGGGGATTTGGAGGACGAATCCATGTTCAAGAGATTGACCTGAGTTAATGAGTATGCTCGGTTTCGTTAGGGATCGAATGGAGCATGATCTTTGGGCTCGAAAGTAATGGATTCACTTTTGTTTGTTTAGGCGACTTTGAGAGTTTGCATTTGCATTTCATATCATGTATTTGGTATTTGTCACAGTACCGCATTGTGATATTTATGATGTGCTATGTGTACAGCTTCATGTTCTTGCCAGCGAGATCAGCCACCGACGAGTGGGATTTGACTGGTGCTTTGGCTTGGATTGCTAGGTGAGTGAGTAACAACTTCAGACACATTGGTTGTGTCTCGAGCTCTATTTACTTGTTTTTGATGTGTTGGATATATGTATTCGAAAATGACTAATCTAAAGGATTGGTTAAGATAAAAATGGTTATTTGTGAAATAATCGGATTTGGATTTGAAAT
This sequence comes from Flueggea neowawraea, assembly GCA_948243855.1. Lineage (NCBI taxonomy): Eukaryota > Viridiplantae > Streptophyta > Magnoliopsida > Malpighiales > Phyllanthaceae > Flueggea > Flueggea neowawraea. Next base: position 573 of record CAODLS010244474.1, read on the forward strand.
GGTATATATGTATTATATATCTTTGATATGATTTAAAGTGTTGAATTGCATGATATGATTTTGTACTATACGATAGTACGTTTTGGTTTTCGATCTAGGGACACATGTGCTACTAGGTATGTAGCCTTTAGTATACCAATGTCTGATAAAACCCAGCTACCAAGGTTGTCGGTAGTCATGTTGCCCTGATTCGGTACATGATTTGTTATGGTGGAGGCGAGTCCCCATCACTATGGCTGGTCCATAGATTCGTGATAGTTGGCAGAGTTCATATCACGCACGTTTAGTCCCTTATCGTATGTATATGTTTTGACATGAAAATGATGATTTAAAATCTTAAATGATTTTAATACGTGTGCTATAATTGCAAATGGTTTCGAAATGGATTTTCGAAATGCTATTATTGTATAGCGTGTATATTTATATATACTTATGAATACTACTTATGGTATTTGCGAACTGTTTTCAAAACAGACTCTGTGAGGCACGTATGAGGCGCTTTGGAGTGTTATTCCTCATTGGGATTCACCTCCTTTTTATTTTCTGTTGTGGATGATTCTATCTTCCAGGTGCACATATTTTGGCTTTGGCGTTCATTCCGCATCTCGGACATCCGTGAGGAGACATTTTGGTTAGTGATGCCTATCGTCGGGCTTCTTTTATTTTGTAAAGCTTCGTACCAGATTACTGTGGGGTGTTGGGTTGTATGTATACTCTGATATATTTATTGTATTTGGTTTTACCAGAGTATATGGTATGTATACATTTGGTTTATATTTATATATTGAGTTATATATAAACTGTTTTAATTATAAAATATTTTTCCAATAAATGTTTTGGAAATTAAATGATGGGTAGAATTCTAAATCTCTGGAAGGCTTGTGCGGGATGGGCCGGGCTTCCATAAACGGTCCGCCTCGTACGTCGGTCATGGTCCCGGGAATGGGTCGTGACACTGACAATCTACAAGATTTGTATGGTGGGGAGTAGATTAAAGACGTGTATGTGCACAATGATAGGGAAACTTGTCCTAACAATTTGAGGAAGCTAAAGGTGGTTGATTATTTTAGGGAACTTCTTGAGCAAGTAATGGAAAATAATGTGACAGGTTTGCATTTATATGGGACATTTTATAAAGATTAGGAGCTATTAAAATACACTAAGGATGGTATGGCCGTAGAACTAGCTCAATAACAGGTAGGGTTCATTGTAGAAAATAGGTAGGAAAATATGGATTATTGAGTACTGGAGGGAAAAGTTTCAATGTGGTAGATATTTCAGCATCAAGAAAGAAGGAGAAAGGCATCAAGAGTAAAGATGACAATATAGTGCAGAAGTCACCAACTGCAAGAAGTTTGTTCAGCGATTTTATTGCATCAAAAAAGAGAAATAGACCACCTTGTTTAAAGGTTTCCCAATAAATGGATCTGCCAAAGAATGTGTCACGGATACAAAGGATTTTAGTGGAAAAACCACAAATGGGTATAACTCAAATGGATAGGTCATAAAATGAAACATAAGAGACAAAAAGTTATGGAATGGCAAAAATATCAATATTTGTGGCTATTTCAGATGATAAAGATGAGGAGCCCAACCCATATTCCCCTGAAAACACTAATAGTGGTGATTTGGACTATGACGATGAAGACTATTTGCCTAAAGATGGTGACAACAATAGTGATTCAGAGGAAGACAGTGATAAGGAGGTTTAGGCCTAATTACGAGGAATATTCAAACTTGAAAGAGATATTTTTGGATATGCATATATGAATTTAGAAAGAAAAAAATAGAGAGGAATCCTACATTGGTAAGTTTTAGAGATGCAAATTGTATACAAATAGTGTGGATTCATATTTTAATGCCCAGAGATTTTGGGTAAGATATGGTATCAAATTCATTTATATATTCCTTTCAATTGGTCCATATGGATGTGATTCCTCCCAATGGCTCATAGGGTCTTGACATATTTGTTATATGTTGGATCAAATAGGAGTCCATGAAGGAGGGTTTCATCGGTGATAGGTATTGTATTTGATTTGTTACAAGTTGGGTTGTAGTGATGAGGAGGGATGAGAAAGGGGAGGCCACATAGAGGATGATGGTAGAGGGAAGGAGGGAGGGAGAGAGAGAGAGAGAGAGAGAGAAGGAAAATAAAACTAATGTATGCTAAATTTACATAACAATTCAAGCATAAATAGATAGCATTTTGGACATAAGTGTATTTAATTGTCCACAAATTTATATTATTTTCATGTTTTGTGTCGAATGATGAGAATGCACAAAATATGGATGAAAAGTTATGGAAAAAGGCATGAAGATTGAATGATTCATGAGTGCAAAGGAAATGAAAATGAACGAGGAGAAAAATGGGTTCAAAATGTCTCCATGCCGTGAACCCCAAAGTCATGCACAAGCTGTTGGAACAGTGTTGAGTCACGATCATGAAGATGACCATGACCATGAGAGGCTCAAGGTCGTGATCCCATCATGGCCAGGAATCACAACCGCGATGAAGGGCATGAGACACTCACAGTCACCAATCATGACCGTGATGATGGGGTTGACTAAGAGAAGCAAAGTTTCAATCGTCCAGGAGCCAATCACGACCATGATGGTGATTGTGACCAAAGAGGCTTGAGGTCGTGAGGCAATCACTGTCATAGCCAATGTCCATGATGGAAGAAGAATCTAAGGTCGTGAATCCATCACACCCTGAGTCACGATCGTGATGGTGCTCGTGATGCCCTAAAGAGAGAGAAACTTGTGACGGAAAATAAAAAATCAAGTGGGGACCAAAGCATATTCAAGGGGCAATTTCGCAAGGATTTTGCTAGGATTCCAAAAGGGCTATAAACGCCCTTCCTCCACACCATTTTTGACATCCTTGGACAAATACACATTAAGGAAGAGAATTATTCTCTCATCAATTTTCAAGGAGAATTCTAAGCATTTATGAGGAAAGAGAAAGGGATTTGATTCATCATCCGTTCGGGGAAGTTTTATTTTTTCCTTTTATCACCTTTTTCTTTGTTTGAAAATTATGTTTAGAATTTCTATTTCTAGTTTTATACTTTATTTTGTAAACATGTTAGCTTAAATCTTTGTTAGGGTATTAGAGATGTAGACCTTGGATTGATGTTGCTTAATGGATGATTATTATTATGGGTTATGAGCTTTTATTGTTATATCCATTGTTATTGGTGCCTTTATTGCTAAATTTATTGTTGATGATGATTTTATGACTAAATTTATTGTTGATAATGATTTATGACTTGTTATGAATGGAATGATGTTGTGCTTAGCTACCACAATGTTGTTTGTGACAAGCTCAAGTGATGAATTGAGAGATGAAGCTTAGATTAGGTCAACTAGCATAGAACTTATTAAGTGCTCGAATTGAGATACTTAGTGCCTACAAAGTATTCGATGAAATTTCTCTATGAACCTAATGTGTCTAATTTGACTAGGTGAAGCCGAAAGGACCCTCCTAGGAAGTGTATGTACAACTTGAGTGATCTAGAGAGAACCCTTGAGAATTGATGTGGAGAGAACACTCACATCCATTTTCTAAAACCAATTTTCATTCATTTAGCAACTAAATCATTAGTTTCATCTTGAAAGTCCTAACGTTTTCTCATTATTGAGAACTTGTGTTTATTTTCTTGCTTGTTTTATTTGCAAAAACCCAAAAAAAAAAACAATTTGGTGCTTTTATTTTATTATTTGATCATGATTAGACACACCCATTTTTTGAAACACATTTTCATTCATTTAAGAACTAAATCATTAGTTTCATCTTGAAAGTCCTAACGTTTTCTCATTATTGAGAACTTGTGTTTATTTTCTTGCTTATTTTATTTGCAAAAACCCAAAAATAACAATTTGGTGCTTTTATTTTATTATTTGATCACGATTAGACATATTCCATGTGGATTTGGCACCCAATAAATAATCTTTGCGTTTTTATTACTACAATCAATTCATGTGCACTTGCAAATAGCTGATCAAAAAGATTATTAAAAAAATTCATATTGATTAAAAAGATAAAAATATAACGCGATATAATTTTGATTAAAAATTCATATTGCTGATACTAAGTGGTTCAAACTTTTCGAAGTGTCATAATACCATGCGGCATGCGAAGTCAACAACAAAATTCAAGCTTGCAGGCAAGTGGCATGCCATGTTAGCAAATCTGTCTCTTATCATGCTCCATCAGCAGACAATAGAAAAAATCTGACATTGATTAACAGTTGGCTATTTTTAAAAAAGGTTGGAGATCATGACGTATGGAATTTCTTTTTGAAGGGATTGGACATTATTTTTGCTTATTCAAGTTATCCTTATGAACTTACAATAATGAACTAAATCTATTAAGCGCACATGTCGGACGGGTCATGTTAATAGAGATATGACATGGAGGATAGTTTGGCACGAACGTCTTTATAATCTTCGTTCACCACTTTAAATGATCTCAACTAGAATCTTCGAAAACCCTAATATTGAAGGTTCTTACATTATCAAGATGATAAGTGCATAACATGAAGCAGTGCTAGCATTCGAAATTGAAAATTTGTTTGGGCTTGATTCACCGGTGAAATGCCACTGTGGGAGGCTGGCGAAGATGTTTTCCTGCACGGGGATAAAAGGAAGGAGATTTTGTGGTTGACGCTCAAGGTAGGGTTGTTGTTTCTTATTAAATAGTGTAATTTTTTGTAATTTTGTAATTGATCATACTCGCTTCTATGGTTGTTTATAGTTCTGTCATTGTGAACTTTTTTAGATAATATGATGAATGGCTGGGTTAAGGTGCTATGATGATGCTTTTTGAGTTGAGGAGGTTGAGTAATGATTTGGCTGAGAAGAAATGTGAAGAAGGAAATCACGAAGGTCAACAAAGAGAAGGCTACAGTTATGAGAATTCATTGAGTGTGGAAATAGACGGTCTAAACAAGGAAGTTGCATTGAACTCAAAGATTAAAGTACAAGGGTTTATACTTAGTTATGGATTTGTTGTGAAGTGTTTTATGTCGATAGAACTGTTGGAGGAAGAAGAGTTATGTGCTAGTTTTAGATAGGAGTGCTATAAATTAGTTAGATTTGATGGTGTCGTTAGGACCTAAATTAGTCTGGATTGATGTATTGTAGTGATTGCATATCAGAGCTCTATGTTTTAGTTCGGCTTTAATGAGAGCTTAATGTTTTGAGCTTTTAAATGTTTGATAATTGTTGCTTTATTAGAGCTTAATGTTATGAGGTTTTAAATGTTTGATAATTGTTGTGTATCATGTTTTTTGATGATCGTCAGTCCACCTAATTGAGATATTGTTCACTTTGAACTGTATATTGAATTTCACGGTATTTTTTAAGGAAAGACAAATTTTTCAAAGTTGATTCGGTTGAAACTCGATAAAATCAGATGGACTAAATTTTCTAGAAAACTAGAACCGAATTGAACCGATCAAATCGACATCAATTTGGTCGAAAATCCACTTTGATTCGATTCCTGCTCGCCCTTAATTTTGTGGCCATTAGACTGTTTTGAGAGACAAAGAAATCCGTGACAAAGTTGCATTCATAGGGTTATCTATATGGATTAACTAATAATTCGGACACATCACCTCTCTTTTTGTTTAACTATTATTAAATAAAATGATTTCGTTGTCACATTCTACTGTTGTCATTACCAACAAAAGCCAGACTATATATAATTCTATTATGATTCTAGAAGCAAAACAATACCAAACAGATAACTCCAGCAAGATAATACTAGTTTGTGATTAGAATTAGCGAAATGTTGTGACATAAGAAAACACACCCACTAATCATCGCCATTTTGTACTCATCAAGGGGAAAAAATATACACTTTGTATTAGTTTGTGTGGCTCCCACGACTCCATTTGTTTGTTGAGAGAGTAATAAGAAATACCAGACAATGTTCGATACTTGTCCAACATTTCATTCGCAGGGCAGAACAGAGTCCCTGTCTCAGACGTGGTCCTATCTCCCTTTTATTTTTAACGCAGGAGAGTAATAATAATGAATACTCTTTCTTCATATACGATTTATGAGCTCAATACATCTTTTCACATATATTGAAATATAAAATTTTTATTAAAAATACTGAATTTATTGTTTTCTAAAATACGAATGGCTACAATTCACTATTTTCGTTTCAAAATGTGCTTTAATAATTTATTATATTAAAAAACAAATGAAAACAAATGTTTACATCAATTGAAAGAAACAAAAATACAAGAAAATTAAAAGTCGTCTCATGAATTGATTATGCATCAATAATGCATCAATAATGCAGTGTCCGATTTGTACAGATTCTCCTATTCAAACAAACAATCCTTCTATTCCAAATTCAATTAGAATTTTCACTTCTAAAAGTACTGAGCTCATTATTAAGTACTCATATATTAATCAAATCGTCTCCATCATGAGCGAAACTCTTCCAACATCAGTTAGAAAAAAAAAGGTTCTATTGGAAGCTTTTTTTACATTTTTTTAACAATTAAAATACTATATGGGTTTATATACTACTATTATTCAACTTGATGTAAAAAGCTATTATGTCATACAATAAACTCAGATAAATCTTGTTATTTGTTTTTGTCAAGAAACAAATCTTTTTATTGGTGCTAATATTTAAATTGAAACAGCACCGTCACTCTAAGGATTCTGACTTTTCAAATAGCATTAATTTGTTTATAAAAACATCATTATTATATGTATTTTAAAAAAAAAATTATTCCAAGTTCTAAATTCATAAATATGACTATGCTTCCTTTCTCTCCTCCTTATTTATCTCCCAACTCGACAACTTTTCTCAAACACCCCACCACCCCCCAACCTTCTCTCTCTCTCTCTCTCTCTCTCTCTCTATCTATCTCATTCAAACACAACTAGAAGAGAAGAGAGATGAAATTTCCATTTCCTTTCGTTAAGTTACCAAAATGTTTCAACCTCAATCTCTTGATAGGCCTACTAACATGCATCAAATTCATGTTCATAGCCACAATCACTCGTCTGGGTCTATACAAGCCACCCCAAGAAACCCGATTAGAAGAAGTGCCAATATGGAATACTTATCTCCTCATAATGGAAGGCTCATGTCTAGTACAGGTTCCTATCTACGTTCTTACAGAAAAAATCAAGAAACTTCCCGTTATACAATACGGAAGTTTTCTTGAAAAATTGCAGTTAGATCTTAGAAATGAAAAAGAAAGCTTGTGTCCTGTTTGTTTTGAGCGTATTCAAGAAAGTGATGAAATCAGAGAGTTATGTAATTGTAGTCATGTGTTTCATAGAGAGTGTCTTGATGGGTGGGTTGATACTGATCGGATCACATGTCCTTGTTGTAGATCCATGTTGTTTCCGATTAACAGCAGCTCAAAACAGGTTCGTATTTTGTTATGATGATTTTGTACAATGGAGTAAACTTGAGTCTTCTTTATTATACTTACTTACAAACGGAAGCTATGGGACTGATATTTCGAATACTTTTTTCTTCTCTCTCGGTCTGTGTTTTAGTTTTTAAAAGAATTGTTATGAAGCCAACTAAATGGTTTTTAGAATTTGTAGATTTATAATTCATTAGTACTAAAATTAATACTAGTAGTCGTGAGTTCGATTTGAGATAAATTTTCTTACTGTGATTTATGCAGGAATTCCGTAACAAATATTATGCAATGCTTCGCTTTGTTATAAGAACAATTCTGTCTGTATTATATGAAGTAGAGAGAAACAAGGAATTATATTGCTATTGATAATATTTTATTACGACCGAAGCTGCAAGAGCACCTACAGATCTGTTGGTACTCCTGCAATTTTCGATAATTGCTCATGCAACTTTCGATTGTAAAAATATTTTGTCCAATTGCGATAGTGTTTCGTCGCAATGATCGTCAGTTTGTAAAATTCGCAAAATACAGTTGTTGCAAAATTGATCTTGATGCAAGGAAATGGTTGTCATATATTATTTTAAAAGAATTCATTTTTTTAGCAGTTGTAAAAATGCTACTTTGGAAAAATAAAGTCATAAAATCTTCGGTCAAAGATTCATTAATCATGTGCTCTTAAAAAAGGAAAGACGTGATGAGTGATGGATTTGAGCCTTGGAGAATTATTTTTTTCTTTCTATATAACTTTACGTAAAAGAAATTTTGTTGCTAAGTCAAATTTATACTCGTTACATGAAAGAGAAAATTGTTACCACAAATTTTATGGTAAAAAAATATTTGTTAAAAAATAATAATGACGAATCACATTTTATCATGACAATTCATTGTAATTTCTGTTGAGATAAATTTGGCGCTATGTAATATGAAAAATGTTGTCCTTTTTGCATCCGTAAACATCAATGATTTGATGTTTAAATCATTTTCTCAATTAGCTTCGATACCCCCATCCTAGACATATTATTTTTTAATCGAAATCGGCGAATTGAACCGAAACCAGCTGATCAAAATTGGAGGGTTGTGGTTCAAGTTCCGGTTCGACTTCTCTAAAAATTGTGGAACTGACGGTTCGAACTGCTATAAAACCGTTGGAACAGGTCATTTCCTTTTTTATTTTTTATTTTTTTTATTTTTTCAACTCTATAAATACACTTATCCTTCCTACCAATTTTACACTATGTATTCTGTCCCAATCTCATCTCTTCTACATTCTCACTTTCTCAAAATTCATTTTACTCTAAATTGCTTTTATTAATTATTTATATATTTTATTATTGTAGTTACTTTTTTTATATTTCACTAAGTTATTTTTTGTAATTATATTTTTCAAATTCCTTCCACTTTTTTACTATAGTTTAATTTAGTTATTTTGTTATTTCATTACATTTAATTAATATTGCATCAATGAAAAAATTTAGTTTAGTTTTTTTTTCTTTGTTACTTTGTATTTTAATTTATCATGTATTATTAATTGTTGAATTGTATAATTAAATTCGGTATTGTAAGTTGTAGCCACAATATTCATCTGCTACAAGTGAGAGTATCTAATAAAATATAATGAATTTTTTTATTTTGTTTAAAATTATGTGATGTAATTACTATTAGAATACTTAATTTGTTCGAAAATTATTAAAAAAAAAATAGAATACAATGTACTATTAGTACTATAATTAATTATTCAATATAAAAAATTTACAAACCGGAAAAATAATTGAGGGGATAAAATAAAGGGTTAAAAATAAAATTTTCGAAAAAAGAAAGGAAACCGAACCGAACCGAAACTGGCGGTTGAACTGGTCAAACCCAGTCAAAACCAGAACCAAACCTAACTAAAACAGACCAAACCGTGTGAATCACGGTTTAGTTCTGGTTCCTCCATTCCAAAAATCAGTACGCCCGATTATGAAACTGGCAACACCTCTGGCTCATCCGTAAACATCATTGATTTGATGTTTAAATCCTTTTTTTTCTTTCAAATTTCCGATATCCCGTACTTTAACAACTTGCAGAACAAAGGAGAAGTTGAAGCTTGCATCCTAAATCACTTGCTCAAGTCGATGATTGGTTAAAGTTTTGGTACTTTCTTTAAACTTATGACATCTCTACTCTTTAATCTCTTTAAAAGGTTGATGAATCTATAACATCAATAATGTAATAACTGTTCACTCATTATACTATATCTCTCTAATTAGTAATTTATTATTATATTCTAGTATGAGATTCATAATCACTTCACCCCATTATGCAATTTATTTACAACATACAAACAATAATAAATATATTTATTTGACATAAATATTTTGTAAGTTAATATTTGGGTTAAAAATAATATTTAAAATATATCTATCATGAAAATTATTTAATTAAATTTTTAAAAATAATAGTTTTTAAAAATAAAATAAAATAATAAATTAGATAAATATTTCAGTTAAAATAATATAGTTATCAATAGAAAAAAATTTGAATTAACCAAATAAAAATAAGAAAATTTTACAATGTGTAGTGTAATAAATAAGAAAAAAAGTAGAAAAGAAAGAAAATAATTTTAAAAAAATGTTGAATAAAAAATAAGAAAAAGAAGAAGAAAAAGAAAGAAAATAGAAGTACATAAAAAACAAAATACAAGAAAGACAAAAGAACAAAAAAACAAAAAAGACAAAAAAATAAAAAATATATATTTTAAGTAGTTGGGATTCACATGCGCTTAACGTGAAGCGCATCAAACTTTCAAGCTCTCTCCAATGGTAGAGCTTGATTGGCTGCACGGTTAATGTCAAACATTAACAGTGCAGTATAGATACTCTTAGCAAGACATACAACAAAGTAAAGATCTATTCATAGAGCTAAGTGAAGAGTTTTGGATGAGACAATGAAGTATTCAAAATTCGAACATAAAATGAAGTGTATTCAAAATTCGAACATAATTTATGTCCACATCTTCACTTTTCAGATTTGTTTTATAAAGAAGTCTGCATATATTTAGAATGTTTGTTTTTGATAAATCTTTATTGTATATAGCTATTGTCATCTTAAAGAAACTTGTTGTACTTTCTATTTTCTTTTCACCTTACAATCTAGTATACATTATACTTTTATTAATTGACGTAAAATAAACTCCATATTACAAAATAGAGAGAAATATGGTATTATATTTTGATGTGCTTTTTTTATGCTGAAATGGGCATTTGCAAATACTTGTTTCAAATAATTTCGAGCGGATCTTGATATAGGAAATTTTGGCACATCATACAAAATACATGTTGTAAAAAATTGCATTGAAAAACAATAAGTCTCAAACCATGTGCTCCTAAAAAAAGATTTTGAAGAAAATTGCAAAAAAAATAAAAAATAAAAAATCGAAAGGTTGTGAAAACTTACGGCCATAGTGTTTATTCCCGTTCAGTCGTCTTAATTGAATTACCAACTCTTTGGTCGAAAAGATCACAGATGGAAATTGTTCACCAACCACAATCTAAGTGCCATTTCCATTTGAGAGAGATCATAGACAAACATCTCAATCATTGAGCAACACGTGCATAATATGGGACTGTAAAATGACATTTCTAAACTATGAGGACTTGTTGTGTCTTCAAAAAAACACACTCCTCGTGCCTCTGTTTTCTGTCAAATATTTTGCATTCAAAGGGCATTAGAGAAAGTGCCTTGCAGGCTCTTTATAATCTTACATCGATTGTCAAGCACCCACTTCTCTAATTATATAAGTGGGTGTGGTTGCATCGCATGCAGTTTTAACCACATGTGACTGTACTTGCAATCTATTGTAGAGCCCAACAACACTTCAGAGGGGTAAATAGAGTGTTTTGAAGCCTCTTGTATTTTTTTTGTTTTTTTGGCAAAAAAACATTAACTTAAAATATTAGTAATAAGGTACAAGTGTGTAACTATGAATAACTAAAATCAATCAAAATAAATAAAATAAAAAGATGCAAACATTGATTTTATAATAGTTTGACCTTCTTTAAAGTGTTTATGTCCAATTGCTAAGAGACTCTCTTAAGATTTCCACCTTCCTCTTACTTTACAACTTCCACTTCAAGTTTAATGGGAACTTCGAACAATTCCTATTTGATTTTTGGCTTAAATCACACTAAATTATTGATAATCTACCTTCTCAAATCCCAAAAACTATATAAGTTCTAAACCCAATAATTTTTCCGGTAAATAAATATTTAGCACAACCTGTTTGGTATGGTATTACTTAAAATATGAAATTCAATTGAATTTTTCAAAATCCTGTTTGAAACAAATGAAGAATTAGAAATTCATTTCAATCTACTTTCAAATATACCCTTCATTACATATTAAATAATAATTCAAAGTTAATTTCACACATGATACCTCAATTTTGTAAAATGTATTACTAAAATATTTTAACTTTTTTTCTTTCATTTATGATACCTAGATACAATTGAGTCAGCAACTAGACATTAAATATATGTACTTACTGTTTAAAACTTCAAATTAAAACAACTTGATTTTTTATACGTAAAGTGTGCAGCATAGTGATGAGTGATAGTCCACGGACGACAACTCTAATAATATGCATAGAATTAGAGATAGCCCCCCGTAGGAGAGACGTGTGTCTCATTAGTGATGTGCATATCTATGCTTATTGTCCAAAAGTTCCTTTTCTTCAGTGGCATGGATGCAATTAAGGTATCAAGACACAAGTTAACAATTTCAAAATGATTCAAGTATCCTTCAAATCTTGTCTAATTATGCTGTTAGTTCACCTCTTCAAAGATGTTTAGTTAAAAAAAAGTTATCTCAATAAAATAAATGTTTTAAGGGTTGAGATAAACAAAACTCCATTCAATTCACACAAGAACATTTTAATAAAAAACAACTCTCTCTCACACAAAAACATTCCAATCAACAATAGCTCCCCCACACAAAAACATTTAATCTACAAAGCATATACATACACAAATATTATTCTCCCCCTTTTTTCATCCGTCAAAACATATGTAATAAACAAAGATGGCAATATGAACGAAGTAAGCTAAATATTCAAGTGAAGCATCCAGTCAAAATCATAATCCAAAATATAATAAGTCACAAGTTATAAAAGCTACTAAATATTCCTAAGAATGCTGCACTAATTAATTCATAAAACCCACAAATGAATAAGGTTAAGAAAGTTCAAAAAAAAAAATGAAATCTAGAAAGTGCAAAGTGAGATGGATGCATTGTTAGTCCACATAATAACACTCTAAGAGAGGGTGAATTGAAGTTTTAGAGAGTTTGAAAACTTTGTTAAATTTTTTTTGTAAATTAAGACAAAAACTTTTTACATTTTTTATAGTTGAAAACTTGAATTGCATTTGTCAAATTCAATATTTATTTTTCTAATAAAAGTGTGATTTTTCCAAAATAAAGGTAGACACAAGTTCGAGTTAACAAAATATGGTAAAAATCTAACTATGATGTTTTATAGTTATCTACTTATGTATTTTTTATAATAAAAATTTATTTTAATTATTTAAATTTAATTTGATAAGTTAAATTATATTATTTATTATTAATATTAAATAATTTTATAAAGTAAATAATTATAAAAGCTACCAACCCAGTCCATATGGTAGCAACAAGAATCGTCGTCCTAGCAAAACATATGTGTAGGTTCTAGTGACGAGAACAAGGCACACAAAAAAAAAACGATAGAAACAGGTTTCTGCTTTTCTAAATTAAGCTCTCTGTAACCGGACTATCGTTCCTAGCCTGGTGGATCGAAACGTGTTACTGTGTTCCAGTTTTCTAACCCGTCCTCCTACGGAAGGACGACCTAGCTATCAGGCGCAGGGCCACTGACATTTAAAAAAAAATATATAATCTAACCATTGGATTTGATTGATCCAACTGTCAGATTTACTCCAACAGTAATATTATCGTTGGAGTACCGTTGGGGGCCGAAAAATTACCCTTTTGGTCCTTAACGGCTAGTTTTACCCATTTTCTTATAAATACCCCCCTAAACATATTTTTTTTCTATCATTTCTTCACTTCAAATACTCATTTCTCTCCCCCAAACTCTCTTAACTCTTAAAATTTCTCTCCAAATATTTTTTCAATGGATCCCAACGATTTTTCCGATTATTTTTCAAACAACAAAAACAAAACAATGGAATAATTTACACTTGCAAATATTTTCTCCCTTTTTGATGACGAGGAGTACAAAAAAATGTGTGATAATTTCAAGCAATCTATTTGGAATGATCCTGCTGAAGAAGAGATGTTGAAATTAGTACAACAAACCATACTACATGATGAATCCTCCAGCCGACGCCGTAAAAAAAGACCAAGACGTTATATTAACTGAGATCGCATGGGTGGTCACGAACGGTTAGTTCATGAATATTTTTCTAAAAATTTCACCTACAATGATGATATTTTTCGGCGTAGTTTTTGTATGAGGAGGGATTTATTTTTGCGGATCGTGGAGGCCATCGGAAATCACTCCGACTATTTTCGCCAAACCCTTGATGCGATTGGTTTCCCTAATCTTTCACCACTTAAAAAATGCACGGTTGCAATACGACAGTTGACATATGGTTGTTCTAGTGATTTGTTTGATGAATATTTACGTATCGATGAGTCCACTGCCAACCATTGTTTGAAGAATTTTTGCTAGTGTGCCGTAGAAGTTTTCGGTAGCAGATATTTGAGAAAACCGACCACTGCCAATGTTCAGCGATTCCACACAATGCACGAAGAACAACACGACTTCCCAAGGATGTTCGGGAGCGTTGATTGTATGCACTGGGCAAGGCGAAATTGTCCAACGGCCTAGAAAGGGCAATATACACGAGGTGACCATGGACATCCTACAATTATACTGGAGGCTCTGTCCAGCTCAGATCTATGGATTTAGCACGCCTATTACGAGGTGACGGGCTCTAACAACGATATCAATGTCCTGAACCAATCGCCTATCTTCAACAATGTATTAACAGGGAAGGCGCCTACAGTTGAATACGTCGTAAATGGTACGACCTGCAAACAAGGGTATTATCTGACAGACGGAATATATCCCGAATGAGCTATATTTGTTAAAACGTTTGCTTACCCAGGGGATAAAAAACAAGTTTATTCAAACAAAGACAAGAGTCGGCTAGAAAGGACGTAGAAAGAGCATTCGGGGTATTCCAAGCGAGATGGGCGATTAGACGAGGACTCGCACGTCTGTACTACAGGCATCATATGACAAATATAATATACGCATGTATCATATTATACAACATGATCGTTGAAGACGAAAGCTACGTCGTGACAAACTGGACAGGAGAAGGAAACAACTATCAAGCGAATGCATCACAGGGAGACCAATCCGACTTTGCAATGTATATCCAAAGGTTCACTGATATTCGTGATCGTGAGCAACATTATCGTCTCCGAGCGGATTTGGTAGAGCATCTATGGAACAATCGTAAAGAATAATACCGAATTTTATTTTCATATATTATTATTTTATTTTAAGAAATTATGAGTTTTATTTTAATGTATTTTTAATTTTAATGTATTTTTTATTTTAATGTAATATTTTTATTTTAATAAATTATTTTTATTTGAATGAATATTTTTTATTTTAATGAATTTGAAGTAGAAAGTATTAAATAAAATAATAGATAAAAATTAAATATTAAAATAAAATTGTGTTTAGTAAAAAATTAAATATATATTTTACAAAATTTTTAAAATAATTCTTAAATTATAGATGAGAAAATTAAAAATCAAAAATTAAAAATTTTAATAAAATAATAATAAAAATTCTGAAGAGAAGCAAGTTTAAAGACCTGATTACAAGCAGCCTTAGGAATTCTGACAA
>CAODLS010244515.1:0-10999 GCA_948243855.1 Flueggea neowawraea
TTGTCATACAAGAATAAAATCTCCTAAAAAATAGGAGTATGGCCGAATTTTTCTTAGGTTTTATTAATGTTATTGGGCTTTTAATTATATGATACATTATCACTAAGTAAACCACTCCTTAATTAATCTACATGGGCCCAAATTATGTCACACATAATTTATACCCAAAACATTATAAGAAGTAATTAATATTAAAACCTCATTACATTAATGGATAATATCTCATATTATATTTATGATCTAAATCATAAAACCCTAAACTATTAATGCTTAATCAAATTAATCATACTAATAATTTAATTACCATGAGAGAGAAGATTTGTGAACCAAATCAAATCGTTCTTGTGTGTGACTCAATAGACTCACTCGAATTTGGCAATGGGTCTCGTCCCAAAACACTTAGGCCCAAAGTCCATAAGAGGTATCTAATAATACATTATGGAAACCCAAAATCGAGTGGCATCGGTGATTCGAGTTAACCTTTCACAGTTCGATATTTAGTCATTTTGTCTCACGATATCTATATTAAACATAAGACATGGTCACATGTCAACCTTTTATTGCTTAATGCGTTTCTTGATCCCAAGTAGATTGATATACAAATGACATTGATAAACCCTTTTATCAATTCATTTGAGTATGCAGACATTCCATCAATCCTACTCATCAAGTGGCATAAAGATATCACTCTTCATAAGAGAAACAAATCCATCACTCTCACTATCACTCCTCTACAAGATTCATGACATGTCCAATCATAGCCCTTATTGTTACCCTGTTACGGATAACGTTTGACTAAGTCAAAATATGTGATTCCTCATGTAGGAGTTGATAGTGAGTTTCAGTCAAAGGACTCAAACATCACTACTGTATGCAAGCTACTTATGACATTGATCCATGAAGTGCTTTCATAGTGGGCCAGTACAATACGTGTTTCCTAGCATGTATCTATGTTCTAAGTGATATCCCATATCTATAATCATTAAAACATGATTATCCTCTTAGCAACATACTAATCTTGGCTTGTTATCATTCCCATGATAACAATCGACTAAAGACTTTTTTATAATAGTATTCTTTTAACCTTATGGTTTTACTATCAAGTCACATACTTGATGACATAAGGAAGAATAACCTATTCATGGAAATTTTATTTTCATAAATAATATAATATTTCATAGATATGAAATAAATACCTCTTTATTAAATAATAAATATAATGACAATGTATATCAATGATTGGACTATGGCACAAAACTAACATTCTCTTACTTCTATTCTGAGCAAGGACGACTATTTATAGCTACTCTATAAAATACTACCGTTGGAAGCCTTGAAGTAGCCATTGTGAGAGAGTGAAAGATTCTGATTTAAATGACATTAGTCCATACAACATGCGTTCCATAGGTTCAATGCATGTAGTGTGATGTGTGACAGTAATACTGCATGACTTGATCTTCATCAATGTGCATTGTATATTATCAGTAGCCACTGCCTGGAAGGCCACCAAATACAACGTGTCTTGTGTCTCTGTTATGTACATTGATAATGAAATAGCGTGCGTTGATCATAGCATCTTTATCTTACAACATGTGTTGTCGTCTTCAAAGATCACACCTCTGATTCTTCACGTGAATGTGTCAGAGAATATTCATATTCAAATCTCGAGGAGCATCTTGGCTTTGTTCGCATCTGTCATTCGTGAACGTGCGCAGAACAATTTCAACGTGCATTAATGGTTTTTTTTCCAAAGGTGGCTCCTTTACTCTTCAACGTGCGTTGTATTTGAAAATGCACGTTCCATCAACTATGTTTCACAAGATTGTAGTTGTTGCTCTTCAACGAGCTTTGTAATCCATACAAGGTACGTAGTATACTTGTGCCTCCATTTTAGAATATATTTCAGACATTCAACGTGACTTGAATAATTTTCAGACATTCAACGTGACTTGAACTAGGCACAACGTGCGCAACACCATTTCTGAATTAAGTTGTTTTCAGAGTGAGACGTGTCAACATGCACTGCATCTAGTACAACATGTGTAGCGATGAATCTGGAATACTCACAATCTCTTCATGTTGATCAATGTGTGTCGCATCAAGTCCAATGTGCGTTGATCATTGTACAAAGTGCTTAGATGGTTGTAGAACGTGCATTGCTTAAATATCTCAAATGTTATGTTAAAATCATCAAAACTTAGAAGGAATTTCCATGTTAATCAACCTTGGTTCAACAATCCCTTCTTACCTAATCAATAGTCACGGGACGCTTTGCAGACTATTTACTAACCGCTAGACAGCCCCCAGGATGCCCTGACAAGGTTTAATATATGGCAGTCGTAAGGACCAAAGAGACCATTATCATAGCCAGTGAAGTCGGAAATGTCATAAATCATTTAAACTAGATTATTCAGTTTCATAACATTGAACAATGTCCAACACATAAATTCACGTTATTCGTTACCTAAATTATGACTAATGTGACATACCATCAATCCTAAATAACAATATATTATCTCAATCAATCAACCAACAGACCTTTATCAATCAATCAATCGAAATAATAAAAAAAAACTAAGGCACAAAAATTGAATAAATACTTGAAATACTTAATAACATATAAAAACATAAGTCTCACAACATATTACGATCAAATCTTGAAAATACCTCAACTAGATAATTGTTTACGTACTAAAACCAGGAAGAGACATGCAAAATATGAAAGAAAATAGTTGTAGGGCGTGCTCCCCCTTTATAGTAATGAAAATGCTCCCTAGTAATGAGTTTAAGAGAGTTTTTACATGTATTCTCTCTCAAAACTTAATCCTAATAGAATTGATAAAATAATAATAATAACCCTTATGTATTATTCTAGTAGTAAAAATAGGTTAGTAGCCTTCAAACACATCCGTGACGCTCAAAAAATTGAGGCCCAACAGTTATCACTGTTCTAGTAGTGAAAATGGTGTCACCAAGAGCTTGTCCTATGACTTTATCCTTCCGTTTATGAGCCTTTTTTGGGTGCTCAAACAGTCGATTCGGGTTACACCAGTCAACAATACAGCTCTTTACCACATTACTGCACTCATATCAAACCACTACTACATCATACTCGTCTTTGCATGTCCCAGCCGAACCGTTGGGTCTGATACCACTTGTTGGATCCGAGGAGTCTTGGGGATATCCACCTTGCACGTGGCCCTGACACCACATATTTACCCAAAACTTTAAAGCAATGGATTATGAATTCACACCACTTATAAATCATCCACACACACCACAACCCTCTAATGTGGGACAATTATTCTCCACACTTGTATCCTAACATACACAAATATGTGTATATATATGAAATATATGGAAAGAGAATTAACTAGAAGAAGAAAACAACTCAATAATGAAGCACCAAAGTTTGCCTATGGTAACTATAAGTTCTTGATGTTGATGAATTTTCCTGGTTCACAAATTACAATGACTACAGACATGCTTCAAGAAAATAAAGAAGGTTAGACAAGCTCATGATCAAAGAGCACTATGAGTCAAGCAATAAAAACAAACAATAATAAATAAGGAAAATAAAGAGAACCTTACAAGGATAGCTTGGTTCCTTGATGGCCATAGGAAAGATATACAAAGAACCATACAAGAGGAAAAAAGAAAGGTAAAATTGATATCATTAACTCAAGAAATAGAAGCAGCAAGAAGGGAACAAAGGCTCACACTACTATAATTTACAATACAGCAGCAAGCAATGGAGGCTAAGTGATTAATCTTCACAAAAAAAGAAGGAATCCAGAGAAAAGGTGATGCGGTGCAAATTTCCATGATATAATTTTTTTAATTACTTTAGGTTTCTATTTTAGTTAGGTTTCTTGTTTATCAATATTAAATTATTTTATTTCTTTAGTTTATTTTCTTTAGGACTCTTATTAGGGTTTTCTCTATACCCTATAAATACGTAACATATTTATTTCTTTAGTAATGGTTTTTGATAATAATGCTTTGGCGTGAGCGCCCTCTTTGTCTATATATTTCGGTATTCCTATAGGAATCAACGATCTTTAATGCTTATTTCCTGAAATTCGTCGAATCAACATGTTTATAGAAGATTGTTTCTGGCATTCGTGCTCGAATCAGCAGACTCAATAGTTATCCACATTTGATTTTATTGTTTCCCCTGCATCAATTGGTATCAGAGACAAATGATCTTGTCACCGAGAAGACAACAACAACTTGAAAATATCTATGAAAAGAACATGGAGTAGCAGATCTGTGAGATCATTGATGAATAATTTGAACATGGCTACAATTCGAGGGCGTTATGATACGATGCAAATTTCCATGTTATAATTTTTTAATTACTTTAGGTTTCTATTTTAGCTAGGTTTCTTGTTTAGGAATATTAAATTATTAGGGTTTTATCTATACCTTATAAATATGTAACGTTCTTATTTCTTTAGTAATGGTTTTTGATAATAATGTTTTGGCGTGAGGCGTCTCCAAATTTCGATATTCCTATGGGAATCAACGATCTTTGATTCCTATTTCTTGGGTGTTTATCGAATCAACAGGTTTATAAAGGATTGTTTCCAGTATTCGTGCGCAAATCAATGGACTCAATATTTATCCCTTGATTTCATTGCTTTCGATGCATCGAAATGGAAGGAAAAACCTTTATAAACCTTTCGATGCGTCTTTGGGAGCATATTGAAACCACAATGTTTATATAGTTAGGGTTCTCAAAGAATTAGATTTTTGGAAGGAAATGGTGACCAAAACTGACCTATAAAATACAGGAATGCAAATTTGCATTGGAGTCAAATAGGAACGCTTGTTGTAGTTCTGGATATGTTCAAATTGCAAAATATCAAATTAAGTTCCCCACATCTTCAAGAATCTCCCAATTAGTTCCACAGTTCAAAATCTATTCATAGGAGCCTTTATTGCATGGCACTCAAACAATTACGAGACCTATTGAATATTCTGAATGTAACACGCATGAGAAATATTAGAAACCTTTTATTTTTATTGTTGGGATACGAAAACGCCCGTTAAATACCTAAGTCGAAGGCTCCAAGAAAAGCCAAACATCAGGAAGCTCATGTTCCAAAAGTCTTCATCTACAGATAAAGAGCCATATTCAATAAGGAAATTAGTCTACAAGATCAGTGGCAGATCCCCAACCTCCGCCCCCACCAACCTAATCCCCCGTCCAACCCCCCTCGTTGTTGTGACGCTTCAACTACAAACCTGCAATTGAAAGAGACAATGGAAACAACGATGCTTTGTTTTAAAAAAACAAGGCGAAACAATGTCTTTTCAAGCTTTTAAAAAAAAAAACAAAACGTCCTCAGCGAACGACAGGTCGTTTGTCATTCGCTGAGAACAGAAAAAAGAAATAAATAAATACTCAAGGGTTGTAACATTCTCGCATTTCTCACTCACTCACTGTCTTACTCTCTTGTCTCTGTAACTCTCCTCTATCTGTTGAAGCAAAACCGAGAGCACCACCAAGACCTTCTTGACTCGTTACCGACGTAGTCTCACGTATGCCTTACCTTGTGTCCAGTGAGTCAAAGCTTGAAAATGTTGTTTCTTAGCTTACTTTCTTTTTCTTTTGTAGTTTTGATTTCAAATTGATTGTTGGATTTTTTTATTTAGGTTAGGGTTTTTTGATCGTTGGGTTTTTTGATTTAGCTTACTTTCTTTTTCTTTTGTAGTTTTTATTTCAAATTTTCAATTAATTTAGGTTAAAGTTTTTTTTTTATTTTTAGGTTTAGATTCAATTTAATTGGGTTGTTAACTTAAATGGTCAATGATTGGATTTTAAGGGACTGATTTGAAAAGCACTGAATTTGTTTGCTAATTGCTCTGTCTCCGAGCTGGATTGTTGGTTAAATTGAATTAAGTTTGTGAATTAGTTATTAGGTGAATTGTTGAGACCTGTTATATTTTAATTGGGACTTAAATATTTATTTATGTTTAATTTGGTAGGTTGCCTATAAAGTAGACTTCTTGTAATTTTTCCATACTCTATATGTATCGGTTGTAAGAAAATTTTCATTTTACTCAATCCTAGTCCAAACCCACGTCCAAGATTTTCTGGATCTGTCATTGTACAAAGATAATATGTATTATCTCATTATAATTAGTAGACAGTTTGTAAAGAGATCATGTGAAGCCTTGAATGTGTATTTCAAAGAACCAAACGACTTCTAATAAAGAGTCGAACTTGGTAACCACCTCCTTTATGAATAGGAGGTCACTACTCACTTAATGATATATTTTTACCATTCACAACCTGCACCAAAACTCTACAAAATTTTTAACTTGAGCGTTGCAGTGCTCTTAGGGGTTCGTCCCTTGACCTATGACAGTATTCACTTTTGTAGGGTTTATTTTGTGTGCACATGACTAAAGTGGTTAGAGCGTTATTGCTTACTCTAGGCGACAACAGATATTTATAGGCTTTGGATTCCTAATGTATATACCCAAAAAAACAACTTTTACGAAAAAATAATTTGTTTTAAAGGTATTTGTCAATTGTTTTTATTTTATAAATGTATGTGTAGAAATCCCAAATACGTCTTTCTCAGACCTTCAAAAGTTCAAAATTGATGAAATTACAGCCCACGTACCTCTTGGTATTCAAAATTTATTCTGGACATCCCTCAATGTGATTTTTTTTAAAAAAATATTTTATCTCCATGTGAATTTTTAAAATTACACTCATGTGAACATTTAATACACAAACTTTCGCTCTTCAAAAAAAAATACACAAACTTTCGCATTTACAACCTTTCCTCCGGGTGTTACTACAATGAGGACTCATAAAAAGAGTCATCATGGAGGACTCAAGTTACTTAATTTCAGCCTCAGTTACTTAATTTGAGAGGGTGGTTACTTAATTGTAGCTCTAAAAGTTATTTAATTATGGATGTAGTTATTTAATTTTGATTGGTTACTTAATTTTGTTATAAAATAAGTAATTATAACTGTTACTTAATTGTTGCTAAAATTACTTAATTTAAGTCTCAGTTACTTAATTTACTAAAAGAGTTCTCATTGAGGACTCTTTTTAAGAGTCTTCATTTTAGTAACACATTTCCTTCGGTTTCTTGTTAGGTTGCGGCCCAATATAAATATTCATGCAATTGTTTTTTTTTCATTTACTAGCCTTTTTAATCAATTTTTTTTATTTTATCCAAAAAATAATCTAATTTTCTCGCAAACCTACTTAATTTGAATTGTTCTCTATTAAGTTTATTTTTCATTTTCATTTGATTTGATGTTATTTTAATTCATATTTATTTTCATATTATTTTATATTTATTTATTCTTTTTTTTCAGTCAAATTTTATGTTTGGATTTTTTGTTTATTTTTCATTTCTATTTTCTTTTCATAGTATTAAAAACTGAAAAACAACCATAAAAAAATACCCTACATGTACTATTAAAATAAAAGAATACCTTTAACATTAAAAAAAAAAAGGAGAGTTCATAAAAGAAATATTGAAACTAAAATAGAAAAATAATAGAAAATCCAAACAAAAACAAAAAAAATACTAGTCTATAGTTTGAAAAAAAAAAACAAAATGAATTTGAGCACATTTCTGTAGTTTTAACTTTTTTGAAGGCCGATTTTTGCAATTTTGACGTTTGAGAGACCCACACATGATGAAAACTGAAAAATTGGCAAATTTTTGTAATTTTAGGTAATTAGTCCTTCTAAATTTAGAGAGTTAATTACCCATGGTGTAATAATTAAAATTTTGATTTTGAGAAAAGCCACCTATAGTTTGGTAATTATTTGAATGGCATATTTTTTAAGTTCAAGTTTCTCGTATGCCATTTTTTTAATTCTGATTCTTAAAAATACCAGATTCAGCCAGATAAAACTCATTTTCTCTGCTCATTTTCTCATCTTTTTTCTCTCTCTTCAATTTCTCTTTGTTCAACCGTTCTCTCCTCTCTTCCTCTCTCCTCACATGTTTCCTCTCTCATCTGACCCAGAAAAAAACCCTAGGTTGTGGATCCTTTATCCACCGCGTTCGTTGGTTTTCTCGTGTGTTCCTCTCTCTCTCTCTCCCCCCTTCGTGTTTTCTCTTTATCATTATCCTCTCTCTCCTTCGCGTGTTTTTTTTGGTCGATCATCTGTCTCTTCTCACTCTCTGTATCCAGATTGGCGTTTTGTAGGTATTGATTCACGGCAAGGGGAAGAGATTCGATTGTGCGACGGTTTCAAATCTCTATGCTTGATTTGTGAAGATCTGTTCTCTCTCTCTCCAGCGTCTAGGGTTTTCCCAAACTAGATTTGTTGTCTGTTGCAACAAAGGACATGGCTGTTGCGGCTAGGGTTTCCAAAACCCTAGCCGTTGCATTTTTGTTTTTTATAAAAAAAAACTAAAATTGTTGATTGAATTGGTTTGTGCTTGGTTGAGTTGGCTTTGGCGTCATTGTCGACGGATTTTGATTTAGTGTTGGTGGTGGCAAAAGGTGGTGGCGGCAGTGGACACATAAGATTGATGTTGCGTACACCTTTGAAGACATTTTGTATACCTTTGTAGACATTTGTTGACTATAACGTACAACTTTGAAGACATTTTTAGGAATTTTTGTAGACCTTTGAAAACCTTTGCACACTTATATACCCCAAAATAAATTACCATGAAATTTTGTAAAAATGTTTACACCAAATACATATATATACAAATAACTCAGCTTAATTTAAAAAAAAATATTACACCAAAAATTTATTAAATCAAATTTCTTATAAAAGAATTATAAACTCTCTTTTGAATACCTTTGAAAACCATTTTAGAACTTCTGGAAAATCAAAAACAATGGCTAGAAATTAGTTTTTTGCGAAGAAATCAATTTATCGCTTAAATGGCATTTTTAAGATTGTCTTTATGTTTTCTAGCATTTTTTTATAATTAAAAACTTGGATAACATTTGTTAAATTTAGTATTTATTTTTATAATAAAAGTGTGATTTTTCCACATTTAGATTTATGAAGAGGCCAGTTCATATAAATGGAGAGGAAATTGCAAAGAATAGCCACTTTTTAAAACTTAATCTAATAATACCCACCAAAGTATTACTAATGCAATTGTAGGTTTTGATATTCTAATTATGTCCATTAGGATAAATAACTTCAAATTTCGGCTTAACATATTTCCTATATTTTCTCCATTTTTTTTGGTAATTAATTATCTAAAATGTAACTCTCAATTTCGGATTCAATATATTTCCAATATTTTCTCCACGTTTTTGGTAACTAATTATCTAATTTCGCAATTGCATGTAAGTTATAATCCTATTTTTTTAAACATCGTTAATGTTGTTGGAAAATTTCGGTCTATTGGAATGGATAGCGGAAGCGACTTAAGAAGAGAGATAGAGAAATCAACACAAGGATTTATAGTGGTTTGACCAACCGTGCTTACGTCCACTACCTAAGTCTCACCACTTAGGATTCCACTAAAACAAAGATTAATTCCGGCTCAACACCTCCAATGCCTCTACACTGTTGTTTTCTATAGGTTCACAACAGACCTCTAAACTTTTGTTTTCTATAGGCTCACAACAAACTTCTACAGTGTTGTTTTACTTAGGTTTACAACAAACATTTCTCACACTCTCAAAGTGTATGTAAAACTGTTTACAACATATTGAAGCATTAAGTTAGAGTTGAATATTTGAGCTTGATGCTTAAACTTTGATCTCTAGCTTGATTGGTTGTTTTTCTAGGTTGGAATTGATATGAAATTTGGTACAATGAGCTCTGATGTTGTTCAGCACGTTCCTGCCCTTCTCTTGATGTATTTATAGCCTTTTGAATCAATATGACCGTTGGAGAGAAGAATATAGCCGTTGGAGTATTTAAAACTGTCTGTTACTGTTTGTGTCAATCTCACGTATGTGACCACAATCTAACATATATTACCTGACTTTAGCTCCAGCACACGTATGTTAACATTACTTGACATACACGTTGATCATAGTAGATTCCCAGTTAACGTACGTTAATCTTAACTAACGTGCGTGACTTCTACGTTTGAACCATCTAGTAGCTTTTGTTTTCAATCAGGAACATCTTGCGTACATGAAACTCAATCTCACGTACTTTAGATCAATGTGACGTACGTGACGTTTTACTCTTGCGTACGTCAATGAACACACATGTACATTACCTTATTCTGACGAACGTGAAACGTGCTTCAAAGGGTTCCAGTAGCTTTTGCTTTTCTTCAGACCCTATCTCACGTACGTGACATACTTCTGACGTATGTGAAGCACTTGCAGTGGCTTGATTTGCAATTCCAAGCTTTCCAACGTGTTTCTCTTCAACTCAAATGTTTTGCTCTTCATCAAAACCTTTTGCTCATCATCAAAACACATAAGGAACTTATTGTTGATCACCCATGATCCAACAATCTCTCCCTTTTTGATGATGACAAAATTTTGAAGGATTAAATAGCTACATCAAGAGCAACACCATTGATCAAGGATTTTATCCTTATCATTTGATTAGTAACATACAAGAGTGAATGCAAAAAAAATTATCCCTATTCAATTAAGTATATAACACTCTCCCCCTTTTTGTCATTTATCAAAAAGATTAAACAATTAAGCAAATTATAAACATTTTCACTCCCCCTTTCAAAAGCAATTTGTGCATATATAAAAAATAGTTCTCCCCCTATTTATTTCAAAACAATGCACATATATAAATCAACATAATCAAATAATTCATGCAAATAACAATAATCAAATTAGAAATAAAAATTGCATCAAATATAAAGGAATAAAATTAAAAAAAATACCTAGTATGCCGAAGACGTACATTTGTCATTGGATCTCCATCATCACTTGAAGAAGAACTATAGCCTCTTCTTTTCTTTTTCTTATTCCGATCCTTCAACCTCTCCATCTCTTTTTGTTGATGCTTCTTGTTTTTCAACAACTTTTCATAAGTTGCTATCCTTTTGGAGTA
>CAODLS010244522.1:0-35065 GCA_948243855.1 Flueggea neowawraea
AACACAGTTCCTCATCCGAGCAAGTGAGCATGCGCAATGCAGTGGCCGAATCAATAATTATGTCTGGTTTGCTGGAACAAGCTGAACTTCTTGGTTCTTTTGTGGTCAATCAGAAAATTCCTTCTGACAATCCAGGTTCCAATGATGAGACCAATGACAGTGTTCATGTATATGCTTGTCATGTGCTAGAGACATGGTTCTGTTGCATAAAGCTACTGGAGGATGAAGATGATGGGATAAGGCAGAGGCTTGCATTGAAAGTTCAAAGAAGCTTCTCTTCAAAAAATTCTAGAAGCAGCTCTAGTGCTCAAGGGGTTCCTACTCAAGTGGAGAAAGTGATTGAACAAAGTTTTCAGCATCTATCTTGTGTCTTTGGTCACTGGATTAATTATTTTGAATATCTTGCTCGATGGGTACTAAATGCCACAATCTATGTGGTACCTGGTGGAGATATCTTCAGGCGGGTTTTTGACAAGGAAATTGATAATCATCATGAAGAGAAGCTGTTAATCTGTCAGATTTGTTGCTTTCACTTGGAGAAACTTTCCATTATACAATCATCAACCGCGAATGTTTCTTTAAAAAACGACTTCAATTGCTATTTGTACAGATGGAGGATGAGATATCTTGATCAGCTGATGTCATTCGCCAAGGACCTTTCTGGAAGACTGGGAGCAGTTGAATGGATGGGCGGTGTGGGTAACCACAAGGAGGCATTTCTACCTCTGTATGCAAATTTGCTCGGTTTCAACGCTCTGTCGAATTGCATCTTCAATGGTGAAAAGGAGAACGGTATGGCTCTACTATCCGAAGTTGTTGAACTTGGCAAAGTCATTAATACATTCTTATGCAACCCTTTGATATCTAACTTATATTTACTGGTTGTCAAGTCGCATGAAAAAAATGTCGGTGGCAAAGCTGACCAGTCAGATTGTAAATTGATAGATAACAGTGTGTGGGATAGTTTTAATGCCTATTTTCTACTTAGGTAAGATAAAGCGTATGTACCATGGCTGCATAATTTTTTGTTCTCAACTTTTTGAAGAGGGTATACTTAGCTGAAACAGCCCAGATTTTTTCTCTTGATCTTTGTGAATCGTAAAACTTTACTGCTTAACATTCATTGGTCACAGTCGCAGGCATCGACTTCTGCCAGAGATTTTGATTCATATTTCCATTGTCAACTTTCTTTTTTCTGTTTTTCTTCTGCCTGATTTGATGTATTGGAGCATTATGAATGAGTTCTACAGTCATTACACGATGTTATGTCTGTTACGTGATGCTGCTGATGTGGGTTTAGTTCAATACAATGAGACTTGGGAGAGCAACTGACTAGTAAATTTTACCATTTTCTTAATCCGTGTGCATTTAGAAAAGTGGATTGAAAAAATGGGATAGAAGACTAGTTTACTTTGTAACAAGAGATATGTTTACTTTTCGATGATGTGAAAAATTTGCAGCGTTCTGTGTTGAATGGTGAAATGATTAGTTTATACAGGCTCAGCCTCTGTGTCTTTGGAGGCAAAACTACATACTGGAATTCCGCTTCCGGTCTTTTCGCCTTTGGATTCTCATTCTATTACACTATAACTCCCCAAATTAGTGAAAAACTGAAAATGGTCATTGATGATTCTTATTGTAGGAACATAATTGAAGATGTAAAGTGGGATAACATGTTAATCTTTCTTTATTGTGTGTGTTTTTTAACACTCACTCCCATTACATCATCTCCCACTCAGAACCAAAGACTTGTTGGCGGTGGTCTCCTCCACCATATTTACTCCCACCGAAAATAAAATATTAATTTAAAATGAAGACTGACTCTTCTTCAAGGGGTAGGCATGCATTTCCTCAAATGGAGAGAGAGAAAGAGAGAAAGAGAGAAAATAGGTATAGCTGAATATATAGCTAATGCCTACTACATGCCCTTGAGCTAATACCTACTACTTCGTCGAGGAGAAGTAGACATGTACTCCTCTAGGATTAATTATTGAGAATCTAATCCTTAGATGAAAACTAAGGGTTATGCATTGCATTCTCTTAATAACTCCCTCCAAATAGCCACCTTATCTCATTAATATCATTTTCAAATATAACTTGCACTCCATAGCACACCTCAAAGTATCTTCGGCTTGAATGCCATGTATACTCTACTTCATATCGTTAGCATATCTTCATATAGACAACAAAACTATCCACCTCTTCAAAATGCTTCATTTGAGAAGAATCGTTCCCCTGGCCACACTGAACCTCTGATTGAGAATCCACTCAGGTTAGAATCGAATATCGGATGAACTGAGGGCAGAAGGAAAAGTACAATGTTGTTGCTCAAAATTGGTTGGCAAATAAAAAAAAATTGGCATTGTGATTTATTTTCTCCCCAGGTTTTTAATAGCCATAAAACATCTCTGTGCATCACGGTATATAATCAAGTGCTAATTATGCAGGATGTCAATTTTTGGACCACCATTTTTAAAACACCAACACATGTTTTAATCTTACAGCAATAGAAATTTTTATGTATGTTTTTTAAAAATTCCACATGTTTGAAACTAGGTTTTAAAAATACCACATTCATTTTATATAAATTTTAATTGCTCTCTCTTCATTTTCTCTCCCTCTCTCTCCCCTCGTTTCTCTCTCTTAGTTGCTCTCTTCCACTCTCTCCCCAAAAAAACCCTAGCAGCTCCTTTTCCGCCGCCATCCACCTCCTCCCTTTCCTCTGTCCTCGAATGCTCTTCTCTCTCATCGCTGTCTCGTCTCTCTGTTCTCGTTCTCTCTTCCGTTCGCTTGCTTTGATCTCCGTCGCTCACTTCAATCTCGGTTGTCCTTTGTTCTCGTTCTATCGCTTTGATATCTCTGCCGCTCGCGTTGATCTCCGTTGTCCTCTCTCGCCTTCGAAACCGGGACGTGTCACCATGAACGAGACATGGTGGAGATGAGAACATACGATGAGAACGGCGACAAGGTTGTAAGGTACGCGAACAGTCAATAGCGGAGGGAGTAAGATGGCGTCGATGCGAACAGAGGCGGAGGGAGTGCGACGGGGTGTGGCGTATTGTGCGGCGGAACAAAGTTAAGGAAGAATCTAGGGTTTGTTTGGGGGAGTGGTAAAACTACTTTTCAGTCCCTAACAACCATTGTTGATTGAAATTACTGTTCAATCCCTCCAATTGGTTGTTTTTATGTAATTGTTAATTATGCACCAAAATTGATTACTTATGAAGAGTGAATTTGTTTTCAGGTTGTTAATAGTCCCGTAACTATTTTTGTTATTCACATTTGGTGTTGTTAAACCAAAAATATTATTACATTATGTGAACTATTATTTTTTTTTTCTCACAATGGTTCACAATAATATATGTACACTGTTATGAACCATTATAAACCTCAAAACCGCTTAAAATATATTTTCAAGGAAAAATTTGTTAAATATTAAAAAAAACATTGAGACTTTTAAAAACTTTTGGATTGTGTAAACTATTGCAAAAAAATTGTACTTTATTAGGAACTTCAAAATTTAAAATGTAAAATATTTTGTGAACCATTGTGAATATCAAAAAAATATCAAAATTTAAAAATATGAACTGTATACTCTTTTTGTGAACCGTTGTGAACGTCAAAATCGACCATGATAAAACATATTTTTTGAGGATAAAATTTGTTTAAAATTTCTTAAAAAATATTTAAAAGATTTCATTTAGACTTTTTAAAAAATAAGAATTATGTGAACTATTGTGAACCGTTGTGAACCGTTGTAAACCTTTTAAAATATGTATTATGTAAACAAAAAACACTACCACACATGTGAACTATTGTGAACAAAAAAAAATTGATAAAATTGAATTTTTTTAACAAAATAATTAAATAAAAAATTATTTACACTTTTTTGAAAAAAAATATAAACTTTTGTACTCTATATGTGAACCGTTGTGAATAAAAAAAAATAAAATCTTGACAAAATATTTTTTATTTTAAAAAATACAATTTCTTACGAAAAAGTCAATTTTTTGAGAAAAAAATCAATTTTTCTCGAAAATTCGACAATTTCTGGCTTGCTTTTCCAAAAATGGCATTTTGGAGATTTCTCTTCCCTGTTTCTATTTTTAGAAACAAGTTTCCTGTTGTGACAAAATTAAAAAGTGGCATTTTGTTTTAGTATAAATGTCTAATTTTCCCTATAATCAATCTAATGTAAAGATTTCAGTCACAGCTGGTTCTATAACTAGAAGAAAAAACTTCAGAAAAAACAAACCATGTCAACATTTGGAGAGCTACAAAACGTGCAAAATGCACACTACTACTTGAACTCTCTCCTTATAGTCCTAGAGTCGCAAGAATAGATGATGGTGAATGTGCAAAACTTTACTCGAATTCAGTTCACTCTTCATTATCATCTTCACCATCGTCTTCTTGCTCATCGCTTTTTTCCTGATCAAAAAGCATATTGCACATGTCAATTTATAAGCATAACATGGCACAGACATTTAATAGACAACCATTCACAAATACAACTAATTTTTGTGCAGAATTACACTGGTGATCAAAAAGCAATCAAAACATGGTAGAGAAAAAAATCCAATGGCATATAGTCAAGTCAACTAATATTTATCTATGGAACTATGCCATCAGATGTGCAAAAGCTTTTTGCAGTTATTGATAAATTAACTGTTGAAGCTGACTTAACTGCGAATACGATCTATGCAAGTTTCAGACACATACATAAAGAAGGGTGCACCATAGTAGCAAACACATCTGTTATTACAAAGGCAGCTACCTAGATGCTCAATTATGCCCGGAAAATGATCTTGTATTTTCCGTCGACAGCAGCAGGGCTTTTGAACGCAATCACAACTACAACTCTAAGCAAACAAAGATTTTTAACTTGATTTGATTTGGGTAGGATGTTTATAGAATTTGTGAGGACAATAAGGAATCGAAACATGAATACTCATTCCTATTGTTTGCCTAAGAAACATCCCAGACTTTAGCAATAAGATAGCATGAGCATGACAATTTTAAAAATGCCATGTGCCACAACTAAGCAAATTTTCAATTCACTCCAAAATGGGCTGTGTCGAATATAACAAGGAGGGGAAAAAAATATAAAAAAACACGTTTGTGTTCAAAAAGAATAAAGCTATACTACCCTAGAAACATTGCATAAGAATGTGAAGGCACTATGCTTGTCTACGTCCTAAATCATGTCTGGCTCTGTGTGTGTGTGTGCGCGCGCATGTGGGTGAGAGAGAAAACAGGTCACAAAATCTTATTTCATCACCTCTTCATCTTCATCAGATTCCTCCTCATCAGCTTCCTGAAAAAGCAAATTGTAATTCTCATTTTTAAAGTTCAATTATGAAAGGATAAATCTGATCAGGAAGCAACTAATTCAGCAAAAGTCGGAAAGTGAAATTTTACATGTAAAGAAACAATTATCACGAGATATTACATTGCTGAAGTACTTAAGAGGATTGGGCCATAAGTCATCTTTAATTATATCTGCCACCTGCAGTCCAAGGGAAAAACCTAAATTAGTAATAGAGCAAAAAAAGGAGGCAGATAAAGAAAATCTGGATCAAAAAAACATTCTTTTAATCATTCATCTATTTCAATGAATAACAATTCATCAATAAGAAAAAAGAATTGTTTACCTCATCTTGATGAAGATCTGCAATATCCTTCTGATCAGTTTCCCCAAACCAACTGAAAAAGCTGCACAAAGCAAATAGGAATTATTGATGAATCCATTAAATATAGACATTAAGTAAAATATTCCCTCATGACATAAATATTTCCCAGAGAAAAAGTATTCAAAAATACACTGGTTCCAACAGATGAGGTTATTACATTAACATGTATCCAAAGCAATTAATGAGGTGTCAATCCAAAAAAACACATGTATCACTTTCTGTGATGATCCATCTTAAAAGAAAATATTGTGACCTCTTCCCACAGCTGCAAAATGTATGATAGACGCATGCATAATAAAATACTAAATGGTTACAGAATACAACCTTAGCTCATGCAACGGTCTTTTGTTTCCCTTTTTCTCATGATTAACTCCATTTGCAGCACCCTTCACATATTTGAATTTGTTAGCAAACAATATGAAGGACGAATGAGAGAAGGGATGTTCTGCAAAGGTGGTATAAGGGAATAAGGGTCAATACTACCTTCCCCTCCTTCCATCTGATGTTTGTACCAGTTATCTTTTTAGAACCGTCATCAGAGAATGCAAAAGTTTTTGTGAGCTTCGTATCTTCAAAATATGGATTCTCTTTGAAATTCTGAACGTAGTGGAGAGAGGTGAGGACAAAACAAAACAAGAAAAATGAGTCATAACTCATGAAAAAGAGAGAAGGAGAAGGGGAGGGGTGGGGAGAGATTAAATTGCTTTCAGGAAGAGTTCTTTTAGAGTGGTTACTGAATAAGTGATTCTTAGAAAAGCTAGAATCCAAAAATGAAAAGAATTCTCCAGGCAAACAAATGGTAACTAACAAAGATGGAGAAGTTACTTACAAACGTTATGGAGTACCCTGATTTAACATCTTTGGAATCCTCCACATCAAGAGAAACCAAATACTTAAAAATCTACAGTTTGAGAGCAAACATTGTTATACTCATCAAGAGGTTAAAGATATTTTACTTACATAAGTCAGGAAGAAAATAAATGAAATAGTTTGAATGAGACAAAAGACAGACGCGGAAATCAAATATCATGGCTGCTAACCTCTTGATCTTCCTCAGACAAAAGATCACTAAGAGCGGGGTGACTCAGGAACTGCATCATAGACATGCACAAGCATGTTCGATACAAGGAACGGATTACTATAAATTTAGCAGAGAATAAATTAATTAGAAACAAAGAACCACTTACGGCAGTCAGCCAGAAGTCCGGAATTGACTTCATGATCTGATTCCTTTTCATATAGATAGGCCTTCGAACCTCATTATACTTCTGCTCAATTTCCAAAACTTTGTCACTAGCTTCTTCATTTATCTGTTGAGAACGAAAACGTATTATACGAGTGACAGTTCACCCGAAAATCTAAAAACCTAACCACATGTTTTTCACCTCTTAAATTAAAGTTGCAGAATCACAAGATTACATTATAATACAAGAAAAAACGCATAATTAACTAGAAGCATCCGAATAGAAGCAAATGGAATTAAATGCAGTAATATCTGTAATCAAATTCCTGAAAAATCCCCTAATTAACAACCCCAATTCAACAAAATAACAATGCTTGAGTTAATGGAAGATTACACTAACCTCACAGAACGAAAGAAAACAAAAGGTATAACAATCAAACACTGATCAACCCTGCTTGATCCTTCCCCAAATTTTCAGTCTTTAAATCATAAAACTAATCCAACCCGAGGGAATGAATTACCAATACATTGATTAAAACAAGAACGGAACAGGGAATACATTTTTAACCTCAAAAACAAAAAGGTCCAAACTTTAGTCTCATTGATACCCAAAACCAAAAACACAGAAAGACCAATTTAACAAAGCAATCACAATTACCATCTTAATAGCAGAAGCCTTGCATGAACAGAATTCGTATCAATACCAACGACAAGTATAGATGAAAAGAATCGTTATATGTGCACAATATATAAAGAGAGAGAACCTTTTCAAGCTGGTCTTGGACCTCTTGGAGTTTCTCAAAGAAGAGGACAAGCTCTCCATCGACGTGATCGGAATCATCCCCTTCAGTTGGCTTTGGTTTCTTAGCCTTATCACCCATCACCATTGTTGCCACCACCACCACCAACAACAACAGCTACAACCCTAAACAGGGTTTTGTTGAGAACTAAAAAAACAAATGGGTTTTTCTTATTTTATTAATTTTTTTGTAAATTCAACATGATTTTCGTTTTAGTAGTGTGATTGCTGTGTAATTATTGTTGTTGGGTATTTATAGGAGGTGCGGAGATATTAGAGAAGGTCACCAAAAGCCTTTGGTCTCTGTCTACCTTGCCGTGAGAATGGGTCCCATTATACTGTTGTGTTGTTTAAGGCTTTATCAATTATCATTAGATTAAGAAAATATTTTGTCAAAAAACAAATATTCTTCGCCAAAAAAAAACGAAAGATATTTTTTTGAGCGATTTCTTGAACAGTTTCTTTTTAGTGATTAAAAATGAAGATGTTAATTGTTTTTAATTTTTTTATTATATAATTTATGTTAGAAAATACAGTCCGCTCATGACGGGTGAACCGAACTCGATTGGTGGAGGTGTGAACCGAGACCCTAGACCGAGACCAATTGGAAAGCCCAATTGAGGAGACGCAAACTCGGTTAATCAATGTGTGAACCGCGACGATGAACCGAAACCAACTGACAAGTCCAATTGAGTTAGGGATGAAATAAGTTCGTTGGGCCTATTAGGCCCATTAGCCCGTTTGAAGCTTATATAAGGAGTTTTGCTCCTTCCTCTCATTCAACACCAACAAACACATAAAGAGAGAGAGAGAGAGAGAGAGAGCTCTCAGCCCGGAGAGAGAGAGGTTTAACCTCTTGTCCCGATTCCTGCACAGATCACGTGTGACATCTAGACTGTGAAACAGTCGAGCACTCCCGTTAACATTTCAACAGTGGCTTGCTCTCAAGACCAACATAGAACTGGTTCTGCTCCACTGCAAGCTTCCGCTGGAATCGATGTTAGTAAATCGAACCTATTTATTATACTATTTATTTTTTAACCGGTATAGAATTTATTCATTAGTATCAGAACCAACACGAATATTTCGAATATATTTAGAAAATATTGTTGTCTCTGTCTAGGATGCATACTGTGATTTTTTGGTATTCGACTTTTCGTCTAGAACGTCGTTTGAAAGTTGGAATTTCAAAATTCCGACAAAAAATTTGAGATCAACGACCTTCAAAACGTTACCTGTCAAAATTTTGTCGCGAAATTCCATCGGAAAGGTCGTCAAATTGACGAAAACCCGATCGAAAAATACTAAGTGAGGATACCCAAATGAATTTATTCATCTGATAAGAAACAATGATGTGTCACGTTTCTATTAGTTGAACACGGATCACTCGGATAATGACACGTGGCAGTGGTAGAAGGATCAAGAAGGATCCGGAAAAGACTCAAGGACCAATCACATTTCGCCACATGGCACACGGTCAAACGATCATAGTTGACTGCACAAAACGTGGACGAATTATATATCGACACATGGCTTTGTGCAATCACGACAGGTAGCCTCCCGCAACATTGACACGTGGACGTATATGACGTCAAAACGTGGCAGCATGTTACTCCAACACGTGGCGATATTTGTATGTGACATGTGGAATCACCTGGATGCAACACGTGGATTGGGTCTTGCGCCGCCCGTGGTGGCGCGTTGAGGCACGTGGCAACATTTGGCGGAGTGTGGTAGAACGTTTAATATTTCTCTAGCGCGTTCTAGCGCGTGACACATGTCTGGGCCACCATTTTTCTTATTTGTTTTTGGCAGAAATACAATTTGGATTTTTCTGAAATTTTTGGTGTATTTTTCACAATTTTTTAAGTTCTTGAACTATTTTTTCAATTTATTTGTGTATAAATAGTGCTTAAAATTGTGAGAAATTGTATTTTTCTGCCAATAATTATTTTGAAAATTAGTTTTCAAAATAATTAGTTTTAAAACGTGCAAATATGGTTCTCATTTAGATAATTAAAATTAAATTTCAATTATTTGAGAAATATACTAGTTCATATATACCCATTTTATTTGTAATTTATTACAAATATACGAATGAGGTAAAACCACGTTGCATTGAACATAGTGTAAATTAAGGAAGAATTTGCACGGCTCCCAAAAAAGAGTATTTTGAGACGGTGGTGGTTGTAAAAGAGATTTAATTGTGCATTAAGCATACAACAGTGATGAAGGTTTAATTAT
The DNA here is from genome assembly GCA_948243855.1 of Flueggea neowawraea. Classification (NCBI taxonomy): domain Eukaryota; kingdom Viridiplantae; phylum Streptophyta; class Magnoliopsida; order Malpighiales; family Phyllanthaceae; genus Flueggea; species Flueggea neowawraea. The sequence goes on from CAODLS010244522.1 coordinate 9,920, forward strand.
TTCTTAAAAGATTATGATACTCATCACCGGTATTGGTTAAACTATTGGTCTATACTAGAATTTCATAGAAATATGATTCCCTGAGTGTTGAGGAAAAATACTTAGAGATTCTAGTGAGTTAAAAACGTTTTGAAATCTGTATGTCCAAGATCACCATGATCGCAAAGAGAGATCGTGACAAGTGGTAGATCCACTTTAAGGTCGTATGATTTATAGAATTTTTGATAAGTTGACACGGCTACTTATGAATTCTATTTTAACACTTTAGAAAAGGTTTATCGTGTATCCAATTGACAGACATATTATTCTTTGAGAATATTAACATTATTTGTCTGTTAATGTTGTCAAATGTTAATGTATATATATTAACATTGAGATAGACTGTTTGGATTACATGTTGGTTTAAAAAATGATGGTTATTTCATTTATTGTTTTGACTTATTATTGTGTTAATTTGCCTTAATTTTATACAATATTTTATATGTTAAATATATTGTCCAATTATTGAGTTTGTCTAAATAATTGAAATGACCAACATGTATTCTCCTAAGTCAAATGGACTTTAAAAGTGAATCCAAACAGTCATTATTTATTGTATATAAAATTAAATATGGCATGGTTAATTATTAAGACCGAGATGGTAAATGTACACCTAGTGTACGTTTCGATTCAAAACTTAATAAGAGACTATGCTAGTTTAATTTTTGGTTGGATAGTAAATATATGTGTATTGCCGAATGAATTACTTGTGTGTGACTATGTCTTATTGGTTCGCATGTTATTTGTGTGATTCACTGCTTGTAAAAGTCGATTGATGCTAAGACATACATATGTATATGTTAAAACTGTGTTGAGTTTAGGTGGCAACAATCACAATTTCTACATTAGGAAAATTTAGCATGTACTCTAAGAACTATGCTCGTGCCACTTTGAACTTGGTTATATCCAAATTCAAGGATGAATAGAATACCACTCAACACATTTTGGACTGAAATGTCTATAAGATGTGGAAGTTAGAAAAGTTCACTACATCCATCATTGTTTTTTATTGGTACAAAGGATGATATATTCACTTGGCTAATTTATAAGTATCAAGATGCAATATATTTGTAATTTGCATTTTAAGAGCAGTTAGTTGGTGTGACACTAATTAAACTTGTGGTCTTTGACCATTTACACTGATACTTGTTATAAATAACCTAATCATGTGAGTAGAGGTGCAAGTCTTACATGATTAGAGAGCTAGTGATTTGATCATAGTTTGATCAATGACAAGGTTCAAAGATGTTAACAACTTCTTGGCTAGATGTTAGGAGCAAATCAAGTTGCACCTAATCCAAATTTATCTCAAGTATGAGATCGTGAGAAATTCAATAACCTTATTCTATTGGATAAATTCCAATACAAAAGCAAGGAAAAAGGTTTAAAAACCTTAAGTCCTTAAGAAGTGGAGACTAGACAAAATTTATGAGGAAAACCTTGAGCGTGGACAATGCCGACATTTTATGAGTGAAATGTTAAATACCAAAGGTGCGCTATATTTAAGATAATGCACCTTTGAGGGTATGTTGCTCAAACTCACGCAAGTTAGAAGAGTTACCTTTTTCGATGTTCTCTATTGAATTTCGTCATTATTAGACGATTAATTCAACTTTTAGGATCCTCAAAATGAAGTTTTAATGTGACTTCATTAGACATCAATTAGTTCTAGTGAGAACAAGTTGAGTATGCAAGAAACAATTTAAAAGTGGGAGTTTAAGGTGTTGGTGTGTGCAAGTTAGTCTTGTACAAAAACTGAACTTTTTCTTGCAATAGATTTTGTCGTGATCATATTGAAATTTGCCTTCAATTTGTGTTCTAACAATTATGGTATTTGTTAGATCTTGGTTGAGTGAAATACTACTTTGACATTAAAAATAGTTTCTTAGTTAAGTTGTAGAACCTAACTATTGATTGACCTAGTTTCCATTTCTTGCTACTTCACATGGTTATAAGGGATTATGTGAAGTTGATACACGCAACTCAACCACTTTACAAAATCGACTACGTTGATTAGCTCAAGTGGAAGTATTATGCAATTGTGTAAGTTCAAGTTGTCTAGTTGCGAGCATTTCAAAGAGGGAATACTAAAAAAAATCATTTCAAAAGGCACTTCGAGCTAAATTCTCATTGCTATTAATCCATTTTTTTATGTTTGATGTCAAAAGAATAAGAGGGCAGGCTAATGCCTACTACTTCATCACATTCACATATATGATTGTGGAAGGTGCAGTCATATCCATTTGATTCTTTATAAGTAATAATGGTCAAGTTAGTTTGTGCTTATTGATTGTTCTTAATTCTTGAAAATGAAGATGAGAAACGAATAAAGCTTTGTAAATTGACCAAGGTTGAGACATCTACAATATGAGTCCAAAGCTTTATGTGATGAAAGAGAAATGAACATTAACTGTTTATATCTAGACTTTTAAGTTTGTTACTTACATATCTTATGGGTTGTGGATTGGTCGAGTGTATAACCTAAACCATTTGAAACCAAGAGATATATCGCCAATATACACGATACCCTAGTTGGAAAGACTAAGAGGCATAAGGTTTTAGATACCTTACTATGTCAAAATGATACAATCGTCGTGGGATAATGAGAAATTGACATAGTAACGAGTTATAAGATGTCACATTCCTTGGAAATAGATTTCTTAACTGGGATTAGAAAAGTGAAATCTTTTATTACTCTGAGATTCAGGAACTAAGACTTTCAGGATCACTCCATCTAAGTGGGAGAATTCTTGAGGAGAGTGAGGAAAAATGATAAAAAATAAAGTTGGGTAATGTGATGTGAATTACAACATTGGGTTTTAAAATCTCAAGAGATCGATCAAACCGATTGTTTTCTCTTTCTCCGAAAGGGATGCATCGTCTTGAGTAATGTATGCTTGGGTTTTAAAATCTCAATAGATCAATCCAAGCAATTGTACTCTCTTTCTCTGAAAGTGATGCAATGATAAGTCTTGGAGCAATTCAACTTTTATATTATTTACCTCAAGCGTGTGCGGATGTTTCTGATCCTGACTTTAGTGGTAGCAAGATTCCTATTTCTAGTGGGAGTAGAAAATCTTAATCCTAGTAGGAATTCCTATAGAGAGCTTGAACCCACTTAAGACATCAAGATTCTTGTTTTTCAGTGGGAGTATGGAACTTGAACTCAGTGGGAGTAGGGAACTTGAACCCAGTGAGAGTTTTTTTTTTTTTTAAATGCATAAAACTAAAAGGGATGAAGTCTCACGACAACATTTATTCGATAAATGAATCGATCGTGATTCTTTTTGGTAAAATATCACAACATTTTTTCGATAAATGATTTGATCGTGATCCTTTTAGTAACCCCACAAGTCAAAGATGAACCTACGAGTATATTAGAGGTTCACTCATCCCAGTGCAAATAACAATAGAAGTATAGATGACATTTGAGAGATTGAACCATGTTTAAGAACGAGTTAATCTACCCAACGGGTGAAAACCTATTGGAGTAAGTGGATACATAAGCGATAAATCGAGTAAGACATCGATAATCGCTAAAGGAGATTTACACAACAAAATTTGTTAGTCCACCTTGTTGAAAGATTTACCTATATCGAATAGACTTTGTCATCTAGGCTAATTTATATCTCGACCTATATCAACGGATGTAAAGACTTATTTTCTCTTAGAAACTTATAAAGTTTAACCTAATGGTTTCATCGTTCAATTCTCAATAGAGAATTTAGAAATGAAATCTATAGGGTTTGAACCAATGGTTTCATTATCCAATGTATGACCTTAGACATTTTTCGAGAGAATTGTATATTCGTATAAGCTATGATAATATCATGTGTTTCAAGGTGAATCTTGTCATTTTAAATTGTGTGGATATCACATTTGTAGCTAGAAACGGTCTAGCGTACTTGAATGACACCAAAGATTGATCATGTCTAACTTTGACTATGCAAAGTTTCAATTTGCTTAAAATGCATCAGTTGCACCTTTAAACTGAAAGACTATGCGAGTATGGTTTGATTTATAATAACTAAAATACAACTACTAGACAATTTCTGCAAACAGATCAACACAAATTAAGAATGTAAAAGAAGTCAAGAATGAAACTGTTACCTTTTTTAGTCCAGGAACAATAGCCGATAAAGCGATGAAACGTTGACTGAGCTTCTCTCGCCGCTTCCTTTCTGCTATAATGTGATCCTGACTCTGAGAAAACCTACTGTTGGTATTAATTCTTTTGCCTCCTTGACATGCCTTGAATGCAAAATTTTGGTTCCCAAATGAATTCTGAGAAACCAAGGCATCAGAAGGCAACATTGCCTCCTCTTTCGACTTCACCATCCCCATGTGGTTTGAATTGATGAATGAAAGAACATTAGGAGCAAAATCAGCTTGTGGGTTTGGCATGTCATGTTCAGATTTGCAGCCATTGTTAAAGGTATTGTTTGGTTTCAGTTGCTTTGTGGGTCTAACGAGACATGTTGGAGATGCATCCATGGAGGTTTTGCCGTTGAAGTTCGGGTGTGAAAAAGAGTGGTGTATGTTTTCACCAAATGCAGCAGCTAGTTGTGGTAAAGTGAGCTCATCAATGGAGTTCATGTGCCACTGGTTGATGAAGCCTGGGTCCTCCATTCCCTGTAAATTATGTTTGTTTCACATTTGTCACCAAGCACAAGATTCCCTGTTAAGTTATGTTTGTTCATGTGCCACTGTTTGTTTCAGCAGTTTTAGAATTCAGCAGTTTGAATTTCGATATTTTCCGAAGCACTTTTAAATTCAGCACTTCTAAAACTAGCAACAGCAAGGCCAAAAATAGGCAAATGGAATCGATATCAATGTTCTGAATGCTAAATTGTTCAAGATACTAATATGGAAAGCAAAGATTGATAAAGCTTGAGGTTTTCATATAAACAATATGAGTTGAAAAAAATGAATAAGACTTACCAGTTCACTGAACCCACTAATGGTTGAAATCTCCATGAAAGGAGCTTCTCTGTGTCTGAATGAGGTGGTAACAGAACCTTGTAAACCAAAAACAAGTTAATTTGCTGAATGAAGCAACAAATATTAATAAAAAAAAGCACTCTAGAAACTACATATATATGCGCTCATACAAGGAAAAGCAGTTTGATATATGACTACATATATAAACAGCCGTCACCAACTACATATATAAACAGTTGTACTGTTTGGTATGCAACTATATAGATATAATCAGCCAGAGAATTCACCAAACGATACAAATTTTTTTTTATTATTATTATTATCAAATCGAGTTGTATACAAGCGAAGAAGAAAAACAGGTTCTAGCAAATTAATAATTCTTGAAATATCAAATATATGATAAATTAAATCATTTGTCAGGTATAGTACAATTTTTTTACGGTGTCTAAGTTTTAAAATTTTTTACTGTAGTTCCTAACAAGGACAATATTGAAACTTTACAGAGATCATAATTTTTTAAAAAAATAATAAATAAAATTTTCAAGAATTTCAAAAAACACAAATAAATTTTTTTAAAATTCAAAAATTAAAAAAAAATAAAATATACCTAAAGACGATAAAGAATTTAACACATATATAATAGGGGTCGCTGTCGGTGACAACCAAATAGGAATAAGCAATCCACTTTTTGTATTTTTGCAGACTTTAAGAGATGCACACACTTACTTGTCGTTGAATTCTTGATTCCAAAACTCTAGCTAATTAGAAACCACCGACCAAAAATATGTATAAATCACACAATTAATTTATTAATATTCCTTGCCTTTCGTTAAGGCAATTAGTTTGATATGCACAACATGAGACAAGTCAATAAAATGTCAATTTGTTGTTGATAAATTAGATAGACTTGTATTTTTTTTATAAAGGTAGGGGGTGGACAAAAATCTCAATAAATTATTTTACTTATTATTTTTACCAAAATTTAAACTTAAAACGTCCAACTATAAACGTTAGTTGATTACCGTCAAACTCAGCTCCTTGGGGCAGATAGACTTGTATAAGTAGGGTTCATTATTCAAATATTTTTAAAGCATATCATATTCTTCATGAATCTTTTTATTTTCCAAATTTTCATATACTATTTTCTAGTTTAATATGAGTTCCAAATTTAATATTCTAAAATCTAAAAGAATAGGGGATTTAAAAAAAAAAGATAAAAAGATTGTAGGAAAACTATGTATGAATTGTGAAGGTGTTTCAATGGCTGATCACAATTATAATATTCGTTTAAGAATTTTTTTATTAATATCATTAATATTAAAATAATATATTTTTAAATTATTAATAATATTGATAAATATTGTAAAAATAGACAATGAATTATCAATGATTATAAACACCAATGAACTTATAACTCATTAATAGTCACATCGATACCAACAGGATTTAGCTAATATATTTTTTGCTTAATTTCTTTTTTTTTTACTTTCAAGAGTAAAGATTATAATACTAATGACACATTAAAATAACTCACTTATTGTATATAGACAATAAAATAAATTTAATGTATTATTATTTTTTATTTATTAAATTAAATTAAATCTAATATTTATATTTAAAAATAGAAAAAAGTAAATTAAAAGGACATTAACTGATCCGATACAAACACAAAAGAATCGAAGGTTAATTCCCTTGGTGGGAACAATTAAATTGCTTATAAAAAAAATATCAAATGCTAAGGTAAGCATACTCTACGCTCCACGTGAATTGGTACGTGTCAAGTCAGGAATGGTTTTCGTTTGGAAGTGTATAGAAAAAGCTTGTGATGTTATGAGGTGGGTTTGAAATGCCTACGACTTCTTGGGATTGGTTAGGCCAATGAGAAATTGCGACTTGTTTGGAATTGGAGACTTTATTGTTTGAAAGAGTGTGTGCTGTGAGTTAGGCGGGGTCAAGCCGACCCGTTCATTATAGGGTTCGCACACCATTACCCTCTTTGGACAGTCAAACACTTCGGAGGAAATTTCCAGCTTAATGCCACGCTATTTGAAGTGTCAATTACACATTTGTTCTTTTTAAGCCATCATTATTAAAAATAGCACTGTATGTTTCAATTCTAGACAAATGTTACATATTTAAAATTATATCACATTAATTTTTATATAAATTTTAATTTTTTGTTGTGTTTTTAAGATTTTCTCTCTCTTCCCATTTCAACCCTAGCCACCATGTCGCTTTCACAGTCTTTCGCCGCTCCCACCGTCTTCTGCCGCCCCCTTTGCCTCTCTTCTGTCGATTTTCGCTCGATTCTGTTTGATCTCGGTTGAATCTCCATCTCATCGCGTTGCCGCCTTCTGCTCCCTTGATTTGCTTCTTGCCGCTGTTGCCTCTCCACTTTGTCTCGATCTCTGTCACCCTCAATCTGAAGCGTCAATCTCTGCCTTCGATCTCGTTTATCCGTCGCGTTTCCTATCATCTGTCGCAGTGTCTCCGTCGTCCGTCACGTTTCCCATCTCGTCGAGCCGACAGGAGTTACGATTGAGGGAGTGTGAGGGTGGCGGGCTAGGGTTTCCTAACCCTAGTTGCTCCATTCCTTTTTACCAAAATACCCCTGTCCTTGATATTTTTACAAAAATGCCACTAATTTAGATTTTTTTAAATGTTGTTGCACTTGTTGTTTTTAAAATTTATTTTATTATTTAAAAAATATTGTGAACCGTTTAAAATGGTCCGCAATAATATACACTATTTTTGTGAACCATTGTGAATATCAAAAATTAAAAAAAAAAATAGAATTAAAAAATTATGTGTTGTATTTGTGAACCGTTGTGAACTGTTTAAAATGGTTCACAATAATGTACTATATAATGTACACTTTTTGTAAACCATTGTAAATATCAAAAATTAAAAAAAAATATATTTAGAATTAAAAAATATGAACTGTGCACTCTATTTGTGAATCGTTGTGAACTGTTCAAAATGGTTTACAATGGTTCACAATAATGTATAATATAATGTGCACTATTTTGTGAACCATTATGAACGTCAAAATCGACGTTGAGAAAAGAAATTGGAAAAAAATCGTTTAAAACTACTAAAAAATAATTTAAAAAGTTATTTATACTTTTTTTGAAAATATGAATTGTGTACCTTATTGCGAACTATTGTGAGCCTGAAATGCAATATCGATTAAGAAAAAATCAATTTCTCACAAAAAAAAAAGTCAATTTTCCTAAAAAATTAGGTAATTTTTAGCACATTTTTTAAAAAATAATATTTTTAATATTTTAATATTTATAAACTTAATATGTTATTTCTTATAAAAATATTTTAATTTAGTATAGTTGTCTGATTGTCCCCGATTTGAATCTCGCCAACGTCATTTTCCAAGCGCCGTCTTTCTTTTTCTACACGCAGTTCCATTTAAGCGCTTTTGTATTGGGTCCTCCATTTTTTCTGTTTTTTATTCTGAGCCTTATTAGCTATTCTTAACTAGTTTTAGTCCTTTTGAATTGTTTCTAGTGGATTTCTTCCTGTATTTCTCTTTTTTTTTTTTCATTTATAACTCATAAATTTAATTTATTTTTTTGATATTTCATTGTTTAATTTACTATGTCAAATTATTGTATTTAATATGCTCTTATTTTATTTTATTAATCTTATTTTATTTTATGTGCCTTTTACTTTGTTTTTTCTCTTTAACATTTCAGGCACCCATTTCTTTCTCTATTATTTTTTGAGCCTTTTTAGATGTTACCAATTTGTAGTCCTTTTCTGTACCCGCTTCAATTAATGAGTTGAATGTTAATTAACTCAAAATTGTTTGGCCTCATTTCACTTTTTAACCTAGAGATTTATGTGTTAGGTATATTTGTTGTGCTTAAAAGATTGATTTCAGCATAAAGAGGATTGTAAGCTTTCAAAAAAAAATTCTTTTCGTTGGTTCTTTTTTATTTTTTTTCCTAGTAAATTATTGCTCACTAATTTTAATTTATAATGTTCGTGCTAAAAGTTTGTAATATGCATATATAAACTTAAAATAAACTAAAAGTAGACTTTTTATAAACCTTCTATTGTATACCGTGGCGGATCACAATATGTTTTCTTGGAGTCGCCAACTTATATATATGTGTATGCGCGCGTGAGCACACGTGCATTTAAAAGCATAAATTATTTTCATATGTGAAATGTAAACATTTAAAACTTGTAAAAAATAACATTAAGTAATAAACTTTAGCATAAATGAGTTTACGATCATGAAAAATTCATTATGATTTACTAAATCTAGCCAATTTGAGTTTGTGCTTGTGATTCTTTCTTCGCATCAAATTCATTTATAATCAAATCAGTATTAAATTACTTAGCAATATCCTTGCCAATATAAGTTATCAGTAAGTTCACGAGAAGATCATCCTTCAACTTCTTTCAGAACCTTGTTTTCACAATTTTTGTAGCTGAAAATACATGCTCTATTATTGCATTATAAACAAGAAAAGTTCGCATAAGTCGAATCAATCTATAAACATGAGGGTAGACGTTTTGCTTATTTGATTCTGCTAACACTTGACGTAACTTGAAATGATTGGCACTCCCTGTAATGCAGCAATATTGTCAACCTCAAGTTTGGAAAGTTCCACTCAAACATTCAAATGCAACTTTTCTTATTTGAAAAATCCTTTGGATAACATTAGATGGATGTAAATAAAATAAATAACATTTTTACTGCAATGTTGTTTTTAAAAGTTTTTTTAATGTACTTTATTTCAACATTCTTGAAAAAAATCTTAATTGAAAAAAAATTAAAATTTTATCTTTCTAGTACTTAACAATTTGATAAAAATTCTTGTGGTGACAAATGAATATTATTTAGAGAGTCAATGTATTATGATTTTAACTTTATTCCAATATTATATATAGTTTTTGAAAAATGTTGGGGTCGTGGTCGCCACCACCCCCACCCCAGGAATCTACCACTGGTTGTATTTAATATAATCAATTTCGTAAACATAAGATAATTTGTATTTATTATAATTCTATGACGATAGATTCATGCATAAAGTGAGTTATTATACACTTGTATATAGTATAATCAATTTATATGTAAGATGTTTGTACCAAAAGTTTCCAATACCAACAGATAAATTAAAAATAAACTAAAAGTAAACTTTTTATAAACCATAGATTGTATATAGTATAATCTGTTTTATAAACATAAGATAATTTTTATTTATTATAATCTTCTATAGAAATTTATGTCGAATCTTTTTTCTCCCTCAGTTTTGAGTGAGAATAGATTAATATATAAAGTGACTTATTATACACTAATTTATATTTAAGATGTTCCTCCTAAAAGTTTCTAACATCAGCAAATAAACTTTTCTTAAACTTTAGATTGTATATAGTATAATCAATTTTGTAAAGTGAAAAGCCCTCATCGAGCCAAGACAGTTGTTGGTTAACATATCCTCAGCTATTTTGGCGAGTTTTGTTCTACGATAGCATTTTGTTTTCTGGTTTTTGACATTTTTTTAGTTTTCAATTAGTTTTCCATCCGAAATTTCTATATAGTTTTCTGTTCAAATTTGTATTTGATGTTTTTGTTGATTTTCATTTGCGTTTTCCCTCCCATTAACAACACATTGTACTCTCGATTGACTCTACAAAATGCCCTGGACTAACTGAAGGAATCGAATACCGGTTAACGAATAAACAATATAATAAATAGGTTCGATTTACTAACATCGATTCCAACAGAAGCTAGCAGCGGAGCATGATCAGTTTCTATGTTGGTCTTGCGAGCAAACCATGGTTGAGTTGTCAACGGGAATGGCCGTCTATTTCGCAATCTAGATGTCACACGCGATCTTTGCAGGACTCGGGGTCAGGAGGTCGAGCCTCTCTCTCACCCGGTGGAGAGTTCTCTCTCTCTCTCTCTCTCTTTTTGGAGTGTGTGTTGGTATGAATGAGAATGGAAGGAGCAAGGCTCCTTATATAAGCCTTCAAATGGGATAACGAGCCTAATGAGCCCAACGAGCCCATTTCATCCCTAACTTAATTGGACTTGCCAATTGGTCTCGGTTCATCGTCTCAGTTCACACCTTGACTAACCGAGTTTGCTTCTCTTCAATTGAGCTTTCCAATTGGTCTCGGTCTACGGTCCTGGTTCACACCTCGACCGACCGAGTTCGATTCATCCGTCATGAGCGAACTATTTTTTTCAACACTAACAAACTAAAAAAATAATAAAATTAGAAAAGAAAAGAAATTGCAAAAAAATCACAACCAAATAGGGAAAAATTCAGGTTATTGTGAATTGTTCAACAAAATTTCGTGAGCTATTAGCTGACTCTGAAGTTCTTGGAATGACACCGTTGTAGGCATGAGATTTAAGGCTATGATTATCGAATGATATTCGGCTGCAATATTTCGATAGATGATTGCATTAAACTCTGCTGGTGAAAGTTTCCTGCCTACACCCTCAAGCTCATCTGCTAGTGCCTTACCATGTTAAAGGTATTGTGGCACTATGATATCATTCTTCTTTAACTCTTGAAGCTCTATGTGGATTGAAGTTGTCGGTTTTGTGACATAGAGCCAAAGGCATTAGCAAGGACTTCCCATACTGCAAAGGATGAAGACAAACCGATAATATATGGATACACCTCCTTTGAAAGTGAAGATAACAACCAAATCATTAACATTTGATCCTTATTGAACCACTCTTATAGCTCAGATTTAGTTTGGGATCGAAAGAAAAGGGTCCGACAATAATCGTATGTGGCGGTTGCATTGATCCATCTACAAACCCGTTGAGACCATGATAGTTGAGCAACAGTAGGAATTGAGTATTCCATGCTCTTCTGAGTAAGCTTGATAACAAAAGTATAATTGGTGGTGGTAGTGGTATTTTTCATAGAAAGACTTATGGTTGGCCCCAATTTCATGTTAGAGAAAAATGGTTGGCTCCGATGTCATGTTAGAGAAAAAAAATCGCCGAATATATTATTTATTGACTTTGAAAGAATAGTACATCAATATATATACACATTGATGGAAACTTTAAGTAGTAATTGACATTTGCTATGCTGCTAAGTAGTCTGCTTATGCTAAACTTGTAAGCACTAATGAGATAACAATAGTGGCATTAGCCACAGAAGTGAGATTACTATCTTAACACACTATACTCAACCAAGTATAATCTCTTTTTCAAATTGTTGAATATTTGTTGTTTTCTTTGTGTTCTCTACTTTTTGTTGCTTACTTTGTTGGATATTGTTTTCATTTTGGGTTGAACTTTCCTTTTGCTTTTTTTTTTTGTTGATAGGAGAAGGTTAAATACGAGATAATGATAAGAAAGTTGTGGGTCACTATGAACGAGGAATCTGTGACAAGAGTAATGAATCTCTTGTAAGTTGCTCCTCTGATTTATGGTTCACATAATTTTATTGTTGTCTGTTTTGCTAATTTTAGCTTTTGTTATGATGATTGTTTGATTAATAATAATTGATGGAGAATATGATATTGTTTTTGACTGTCAAGGAAAACTGACGATAGAAGAATGCGGAATAACAAAGAGAAATCACACAAAAAACACAAGAATTACGTGGTTCGATCAATTCGATCTACGTCAACGGGCAAAACACAAGTAATTCTACTATTCAGAGTAAAAAACAAGCATACAAGCTTACAAAGGCGTTCAAAAGCATGGCCAAAGGCACCCAAGATGTTCCCAAGCCCCCTTATATAGTTTACAAGGAATACAAGTCAAAATAGACGAGGAAAACCCTAAAACCCGTCAGAACCAAGACATTGGCAAGAGGTTTAAGACACGGGCAAAATTTGTGACCTTGTAACAAAATGAACCCTGAAACTACACGGTCTGGGACACGGCCGTGACGAAGGCCGTATCCTTCAGTTCATGCTCCTTTCACCTTCCAGTGCATCCCACGGTCTCTTACACGCCCATGTAACTCTCCGTGTCCATCTAGTAGCTCATTTTCCTTCACAAATCCGACCCTCTTTGACTTGTATCACTTCTTTCAAGGTTTGGTTTCAATCTTGATCAATAAAATCACTTCAACATTAACAATTCTCAACCTTGAAATGAGTTTTCTTCTCCGTTCAACCCTGAATCCCAATTACTCATCTGCCACATTCCCGAAAGGCATCAAGTCCTACAATAACAAACCAAGTCCAACTTGGACTTGCCTCCACTAGCTAGCTTTCCGTCCACTCCTAATAACACAACACTCCGCATATTTCCTGTGTCTTCCAATGACTACTTTTGAAAATCACCAACATAATAACCATGCCCTAGTTCACATATTGTTAGCCCTTGTGAATCAACCTCATTGATTTTTTCCTGTTCCAAAGTCTCAATCACAAACTCCACCCGTTTTTCTGCAGAACTCACAACAGTCCTTAATCCATTAACAACTATCGAGCTGCCAATCAAGGTGTAAATGCCATTCCGCAATCAACCCTTCATCACAACTGAAGATCCCTTGCACACCCGAATTCCTCCACCTCTTCCTGAGAAACTATAACCATGTTTTGACAAAGCACAAATAGAAATCAAGTTTCCCTGCAACCCAGGGACATCCCAAGCATCAAGTTTCTTGACCATCCCGTCATGCATCCTAATCTTCAACGATCCACTACCCTCAACACTCAGCTTCTCACAATCTCCCAATTTAACACTATCTTTCCATTCTTTAAAAGAATCAAATAATTTTTTGGAAAAAGTCATGTGATAAGCTGCACCAGTGTCAATAACTCAGCTATCTTCAAATCTACATGCAGTAACTGTCAACACTTCACTGCTCTCTCCCTCATCAGAATTATCCTGAAAATCCACAAAATTATTTTGAACAATTGTTGCATTTGATTTCCCGCTGTTTCTCTTATGTGGACAATTCTTTTTCACATGTCCAATCTCCTTACAGTGATAACACCTCAAACGATGATTCTTACCCATTCATTTGCCCCTACTAACGGTTAACTCGGACTCCACTCTGCCTCCACTCGAACTAGAAGTTAACCTCTTCAATTCTTTAGACAACAGATCATCCTTCACATCATTAACAGAAATTTCATGTCTACCATACATGATAGTATCAACAAAACTTTCATATGACTCAGGCAATAAATGCAACAGAAACATAGCTTGATCCTCATCATCAATGTCAACACCAACACCTTTCAAATCTAATACAATCCTATTAAATTTATCAAGATGTTCTTTTACTTGCATGCCTTCTGACATCTTCAAAGTATGCAGCCGCTTTTTCTGATAAAGCTTATTCGACAGGAATCTCTTCTGATACCTGCTCTCCAGCTTCTTCCACAAGCCTGCTACAATAGTTTCATCAGCCACCTCCATCAAGACTTCATTCGGCAAACTCAATATAATTGCACTATGCGCTCTCTTCAAAGCCTCCACTTTCTGCGCCGCTGTCAGTTCTACCAGTAATTTCTCTTCACCTTCAATCACCTCCTCACACTTCTGCTGAATCAAAATTGCCTTCATCTTCAACTTTCACAGCCTGAAATCATTCGACCCATTGAATCTCTCAATATTGAATTTATACGAAGACATATTCTTTCTGCAGAACGAACCCAAAGTTTCTAAACAAACTTTTGTGGCTCTGATACCACTTGTCAGGGAAAATCGGCGATAGAAGAATGCAGAATAACAAAGAGCAATCACACAAGAACACAAGAATTACGTGGTTCGATCAATTCGATCTACGTCCATGGGCAGAACACAAGTAATTCTACTATTTAGAGTAAAAAAAAACATACAAGCTTATAACGGTGTTCAAAAGCATGGCCAAAGGCACCCAAGATGTTCCTAAGCCCCCTTATATAGTTTACAAGGAATAAAAGTCAAAATAGACAAGGAAAACCCTAAAATCCAACCCTAAAACCCGTCAGAACCAAGACACGAGCAAGAGGTTTATGACACGGACATAACCTTCAAGACACGGGCAAAACCTGTGACTATGTAATGACACAAAATGAACCCTGAAACTACACGGTCTTGGCCAAGATCGTGTCTTCCAGTTCATGCTCCTTTCGGCTTCCAGTGCATCCCACGGTCTCTTACACGCCCATGTAACTCTCCGTGTCCGTCCAGTAGCTCATTTTCCTTCACAAATCCGACCCTCTTTGACTTGTATCACTTCCTTCAAGGTTTGGCTTTAATCTTAATCAAGAAAATCACTTCAAGATTAACATTGACATTGTTGATGATTAAGAACTTAGAATGATATAATATATAAAAAGTTTGATTCATTTGGTTTGATATTATATTTTGATGGTGTTTTGTGTACTTAAGAGGATGATACTATTTTTTTACGGCAAAAAGGGGAGCTGAGGACGACCAGTAGTAGCATACCATGTTGGGTGTTACCATGCAGACAATACTTCCCGTTACGGAATATTCCTGTGAGTCATAGCTGATACCGACAGCGGACTTGGACCCCTGCACGAGTGTGGCCGTCACAACATTACATCAAGGACTAACAGCTCAATGCCTGAATAACTCAGCTCTATTACGTGACAAGAGTCTGTGCGTGAAATAATTTAGGATTTCATCGCTCCCTTATGAGCTCGAACCCGCGCCTCGCAAACTGAAGTCAACACCCCTTACCGTTAGGCTACCCTTTGGAAGTAGGATTAGGATGATACTATTTTTGGTGCTTTGATGATCAGGAACTTAAAGTGTTATCATATGTTATAGAAGCTTGATATCATTTGGCAGTTAGATTCAGTTCTGGCCATATACACCCTTCCTTGTCATTTTTTTTGTTGCGTCTTACTTAGTGCTATAACAATTCTGCAACACATTTAAATCAAACATATTACTTTTATAATCAAATTTTAAATTTTGTAACAAACCAAACATTAATAATATAAATTATTTTAATTTCAATTCTATTAACTTTTTTTTGGTCTATGTAATCAATTCTAACTTTAAATTTAATGAATTTTTGGATTAAAGGTTTGTCTTGGTAGTAAGACAATCTTTATTGTAGTCTATGATCACGGGTTTGAGTTCGGTTTGAGTTCCTAGGTGGAGTGAAATTAGGGTAAAATAGGTTTGGGATTAGGAGGCCTAGATGTAAACAAATAATAATAAAATGTCCTTTATTTTAATGAAAAATGATAAAAAAATCAAACAAATTTTGCTAAACTTTGGACTAATTAATAATAAAATATCCTTTATTTTACTATTAATGAACACAATAATTTTCGGAATTGAAAAGAGCAAAGAAGGGATAACAAGAATTTATAGTGGTTCGGCCAACTCTTTGCCTACATTCACTACCTAAGTATCACCACTTAGGATTTCCACTAACAATCTTCTCAAAGATTACAACTTCACTTTCTAGTTAAGTGATAATTCTTACACGGTTCTTGATTTCGGTTCAAGAACAAAAACCAACTTAAGGATCTACCCTTGATCCCACTCACAATCACTCTTTTAAATGTGTATACAAACACTCACCAATTATAAATGAACTAGTGATACAAGCAATAATGATAACAATTAATGAACAAAAAACTTGTATCAGTATGAGAGAGAAAATCAGGGCTTGAATGCTTGGTTATTGTTTGGAATTAATGCTCAAGTGTTGTGTCTCCTGTTTCTGGCCTCCCAAGCATGTATTTATACCTCTCTCTTAATTTCAGATAGTTGTGGTGTGTATTGTAGCCGTTGTGGTCCAAAATGGGGCGCATTTAATACACTGTCAGAGTCTTCTCACGTACGTGACACAAATCTTACGTACGTGACCTGACTTGAGGTCCATGACACGTACGTGATAAGTACATTCACGTACGTTGATCATAACGGATTTCCAGTTCACGTACGTGAATAATAACGGATGTACGTGACTTCTATGTTTGAACTATCCAGTAGCTTCTGTTTTCAATCCGGAGCATCTCGCGTACTTGAAACTCCATCTCACGTACTTTAGATCAATGTGACGTACATGATTTTTTACTCTTGCGTACATGAACAATCGACACTTGACCGTTGTTTCTACTGTTTGTCTAGATCCGCGTGAAATTCAAACAAACATGCTCTGAGATGAAATCTTCATCTTGTCTTGTATGTCTGACGTACGTGACTTCACATGTCACACGTACGTGTGACTTCATGCCTTCAAGTGATTAAGACTTCAATTTTCCCGCTTTAGTTTTGATCATTTTTCATGCACTTTTGATACCTCACACGTACGTGACTTTATCTAACGTACGTTAACTTTGTCTCACGTACGTGATGATCACTTCTTCCATCAACCCCGTTGCTTCTATTTCAGGTCATGGTCGAACTCACGTACTTGAGATTAATCTACCGTACGTGACATATACACACGTACGTGACTTTGGACACACGTACGTTGAACATCCTCATGTCAAATTCTGCATTTTGTTCATCATCAAAACTTAGATAAATCTCAATGTTGACCACCTTTGGTCTAACACTCAAAGCTATAATAAAAAGAAATTGATCTCAAGTATATCCGCGAGAGTTGCAATCCACGTGCTCCATCAAGATATACCCTGTCAAACTACAGAACAATATACTACGGAAGAATGAGCAATAATACAGTCTTGCCAAGTTTATTATTTCGCAAAAAAAATATATATCACCAAACGGTCTGACAGGGAACCAATGTCAAGTTCCAATATCCAGATCAGATGTGGACTCCGCCACTAGATCATAAGTGGACTCCACCACCAAAATATGCATGGACTCCGCCACTAGAAACATATAGTTCACGTGTGTTAGCTAGACACACGGGTTACCACCTACCCTGGTAATTGAGTGCTACCACCTACCCTGGTGACTGAGTCTTCACATTGGTAAACCAAAGGTTACGTTTATCCCCGTAACAAAGGTGTCCCAAGTCATAATAATTAAACCATAATTATTGAAGAAATTCAAAGTGCATAATCAAACGGATATAAGTTGATGCACCACTATCATAACAAGCAATACCGATTGCAAAAATCAAAGAAATATCCTTATTATTCCAATAAGAATATAGCCAAAACAAGCAACCTTTATTTCAAAGAACAAATGCACAAAAACAAACAGCTTATGAGATATACAAATCCTTTACGAAATTCTTACCAACTTTCAAACAAAATATCTATTACAGGAAATTTTAGTACAAAAATTTTACTTATTCCAAGAAAAAACATTTACTACAGAAAATACATTTATTTTAGAGTAAAATATTTATTAACAGAAAATATTCTCAAGATCCAAACGGAGCGATTATTATTAGACAAAATATTCGTTACAGAAAATATTTTAAAATCCAAGACGGAATGTTTATTACGAAAATTACAATAAATAACCAAACATGATATTTATTTCAGAAATTATAATTAATTTCAAAAATTGATTTTTCACAACATAGTATTTTCACGTAAATATATCAAAGTAAATATGTTACCATATATAGCAGACGAATGTATAGAGCAGAGATTATTTCACAGAAGATATATTAATAATCACATAAGCCGGATTATTTACTAGCCAAACCATTAAATATTCCAAATTTCAGAATAAAGCCAGACATAGCAAAAACATATAATTTTAGAAGAGACAGTTTATATGTCTAAAGCTGTCATTCCACTCACTTGGATATCCAAGCTGAATGGCCCAGTCACGGACCACTGGTGGCTGGTTGACCTCATTGACCGGAACACAAAGTTGAAATATTTATCAGAGCGGAATCAAAGACATGAGATTGCTACTGTGGCGTTACCAAAATCCATACAATGCAAATGCAGATGTAAATACTCGTCCGACTACGAAAAACCTATTTTGCTCAAAGATTTAACAATAAAACCTCTAAAATTGGAATCTACGTAAAATTACAGTTTAGTCTCCCGACTTATGTAAAATTACCAATTAGTCCCTGAGACCTTAAAAAATTATGAATTAGTCCCCAAACTTTTTAGAATTAATAAATCAGTCCTCAAAGTAATTTAAATTTAATAATTGTTCCTCCAACTTTCTAAAATTAAAATTTTACCCTAGTTTCTTAAAAATTACAAATATGTACTAAACTTTTTAAAATTACAAATTGGCGCGCATATAAAATATCATATCCAGTCCCTAAAAAAAATTCCAGAATTATGCAAAATATTGATTTTAGTCCTTTTTATCCTCAAAACATAACAAATGGTCCATTTGGCAAATTATCTCATATGTCCCTATTTTTCATCCAATCAAAACTCTTGTCTTTGTTCTTCACAACTCAGAATCACGAATAAATTCTAACTCATTTCTAGAAATTTCAAAACCATCAACAGTCTAAACAATTTAGATTCAACAAACTTATTTAAATAAACCAACCCTGAATCCTCAACGTTCAATTTACTTCCATTATCCTTATCTTAAATTTATCAAAATACAACCAAATACAATTCTAAAACCATCCCAAATTGATATCAAACCAAAGCAACAGTCCCCTCATAGCCATGAACATTCAACAAGTTTAATGGTATTTAATAGAAAATAAAATGAAGAAAAGGCTTGACATTTACCTCAACTTTAAAGAAAAATGAGGCACATAAATGGAGAGAGAGAAAAAGAGAGGGTCGAACTAAAAGGTGTCTAAGGTGAGAGAGGACTGAAATGCCAGTGGAAGTGTGTTTGAATGATAGCAAAAGATGGCAGAAAGGGTGGTTTGGGCGGTGGAGATTTGAAAGCAAGAGGAAAGAAACGATGTCGTTTTTCCAGGATCTGCCCAGCTCAGACGAATGGACAACATGCTGCGCACACGGACGACAAGTGCAAATCGAAGAAACGGCACGTCATTCGCACGGGACTGAGGCATGGCAACGCACAGACAACATCACTTCGATGTGAACAACAGCTCAAAGGGCGTCTGACGACATACAACATGGTTCACAAACCCAGACGACTTGCCGTTCATCCCTTCTTTTATTCCGATTTTATTTTTCTATTTTCAACAATTTCTCATTTAATTAACAACTTAATAACTTCAAAAAAATGTTTTTAATCACCCAATTAACATTTAAGACACAAAAATTTAATTTTTAAATTTAAAAATTATTTTCCAAAATTAATCTAAAAATACCAAATATTATTAAATAGGAAAATTACAAAAAATAAATTTGTCAAAAATTCAAGATATTACATTACCAATGGAGCATGGAATAGTAAAGTTTCCCGGATCCTTAAGCTTTTGAGGAAGCTTGCTTTGAATTACCGCGTTGCACTTCTCGGTCAAAGCAATTGTGGCATAATCCTCCAATTTCTTCTTATTTGAGACAATTTCCTTTAGGAACTTCATATAATTAGGCATATGCGCAATAGCCTCAATAAATGGAATGTTCATTTGAAGCTTCTTGAACAATTCCAAAAATTATAGGAAATTGTCATCCACCTTTTGAGCATTCAATCATTGTGGAAATGGAATAGGAGGAACATAGGGCTTTACCTCTTCTTTTGGCTGAAATTAGATGTCCTTGCTTTGCACCTTGGTTTCCCTCTCCTCCTTATCATGTTTGGACTCTTCCACCATTGGCTCTTTCCCTTTTCCTTGCTCAATTTCTCTTCCTCTTCGGGCTCCTCCCCCACACTTATCTCTTCTTCACTCTCTTTCCCACTTATCACTGAAATTGCCATTACATTCTCTCTAGGATTGACTTGTGAAGTGCTTGGCAATTTTCCCTTTTCTCGGTCTGAAACTACCTTAGCCAATTGACTGACTTGCCTTTCTAAGTTTTGGATGGTAGCTTGTTGAGTTTGAACATTTTGGACCACCTTTGCATCCATCTTACTCATATATTACATTAGAAGGTCTTATAGAGGTGGCTTCTTTTCTTGACCATTTTGTTGCGGTGGCGGTGGTGGTTGGGGTTGATTTTGTTCATAGGGTGGTCGAGGTTGAAATCTTGGAAATCCCATCGCTTTTGCTTGATTTGAGCTTTGATCTTTCCAGGAGAAGTTAGGGTGGTTGCGCCATCCCAGATTGTAAGTGTTGGAGTAATGATCACTCATTGGTTGTGGCTTATCAAAACCCCTCATATAATTAACTTCTTCCATCTCGGAACTCATCCCTTGACCATATCCACAATTTCCAGCCATGGCTCCTCAATTGATCAACATATTCAACTTTCTCGACACATCATCAATTTGAGAAACAAATCGGTAGAAGAAGTGTTTACCTCATGAATGCCCATTCTTCTTCCTCAAACTGCCTTTTGTTGAGAATTGGTGGCAAGCATTTCATATATATCATACATTTTCTCTACCATATTGTCACCAAAATAACCACCCACTGCGGTATCTACCAAAGTTTCCCATGCATTGTCAATCTGTCATTGGAGAATTGAATGAGAAGCGCTAAGAAAATTGGTGGTGTGGGAATTGGCTCAATAGCATCTTGAAACGCTCTCATGCTTCATGAAATGGCTCACCCTCCATTTGGGAGAAAGTGCAAATTTTGTTGCACAATTCCACTGTCTATTGGGGCAAAAAGAATTTCATCATGAACTTGTCGTACACTTCGTCCCAAGTTGCCAATGACCCTTCCGAAAGATTGATTAACCAAATCTTAGCCCGGTCCTTCAAGGTGTATGGAAAGCATCTCATCCGAAGCTCTTCCTCTATCAAACCATGTAATAGGAAGGTTTGAATGGTGGTGTAAAATTCCTTAAGAACATCAATGCATCCTCCGATGGCAACCCATGAAATGAAGGTAGCATGTTGAAGTGGATACCCTTCAACTCATAATTCCGGACTGTCGAACTCAAACAAATGCATGACGATGAAACACCTATCACCGGCCTTTGTATATCCATTAAGCTCATCTGCACTGGCATTTGATTGCCAATGCCACATCCTGGTAGTTGGCCAATTCTTTCTTCATTTCCATGCCTTGAATTTTCTGCCATTGATTCTCTTCTTTGGTTGGCATGAATTCCTCTACAACACATTTCAATCTCCAGATTTAATGGAACAAGTTCAATGTTTTCCAAGTTCTGAGATTGCCTTAAATGCATATAACACCTATAAATGCAAAGTAAACAAAAAATTAAAAAAAAAAAAAGAAAAGAAAGGTCAAAAATAGCACACTGTCCCCGACAACGGTACCAAAAACTTGATCGACTCTATCGCAAGTGCACGATAGCCGATGAAGTAATAAAAACCTTGGAGTATTTCTAATGTATCGAATCCATAGGGACAGGATTAAATGTGATAGTTTCTTAAAATAAAAGAAAATATAAAATAAATGCAAGGAAAGCAAAAGAATTGATTTTTGGGATTTTCGATAATGCCAAACAAGAAAATAACAACTAACAATATAAAAGGAATTAGGGCTTTCAAGATTCGACCAAGAATCCTAATTATTACATTAATGAACAGGTTATGGGATATGAGTGTTCTCTCACTTTTTTCATTTAGAGCCTCTTTCAAGTTCATCTAGGTTATGCCTAAATTTATTAGAAGGGTCCTTTCGGCCTCAACTAACTAAACTAGACTCGTTATGCTCTTTCGGGAATTTCATTGGACACCTTGTAGGCATGAATATCTCTACTACACAACCTAACAATTTTAATGCATGTCAACCTCACCTAATATTCTTCTTTTGATCCATCAATTAGGCTTGTTAAAACTACAACTATGTTGGCCAAACACAATCATAATCAAATAATACAAGTCATTAAATCAAATCAACAATCTCTACACATATTTCATTCAAGCGCAAGCATACAAACTACAAATATTGAAATGAAGAAAAACAATCCCATTCATAAATATAGTAAATTATTATCAAGAGTCTACATCTCTTAGCCTTAACAAAAGATTAAGCTACCATGATCAAGTTCAACATAATATAGCAATAAAGCTTAACATAAATCATGGTAGACATTAAAAGATATGGTGAGAGAGAAGAAAAACTAATGTAGGAGAAGCTTCTTTTGGTAGCCTTCAAGAGAAATATCCACCCTTCAAGCCTTGTTCTTCCATAAAACCCTAACCCTACGTTCGAAAGAAAGAAAGAAGAAAAAAATGTATTCTTTTAATGAATGAAAGATGAGAGATGTTAGGTTAAGAGGGGATATTTATACCCCTTCACATGTGTCAAAACCCTAGGAAATATTGGCCAAAAATTCCCCAAAATGTGTACATTTTGTCAACCAAAACAAGCCTTGCCGCCAATGTTGAATGTTGACAATTTGTGGCGGTCACGGCCGTGAGATTTGGAGGTCACAACCATGAGGTGCAACTACCCATGTTCATGTTCGTGATGTGCCTCTGGTCACGGCCGTGACCATGCTTTGGCCCTCCAATGGTGCTTCGTGCGTCATTGATCTTTGTACCTTATAACCCGATTGTTTTGGCACTTTCTTCCATCAACCTTCCAACTTCAAAAACATGTTTTTCATGCATTTTTCATCTATTTTTCATCCAATTCCATGAATTCTTCATCACCCTACAAAATCACAGAAATGTATAACTACATCAACAATTAAGCAAATTGTAAGGCGAAAATGCTATATTTTTATGCTTGAATTATTATGTAGATTTAGGACACATCAACTTTCAATAGTGAAAGGAAAGTCCAAGGGGGTAACTCTCTTTTTTTTCTCTTACATTTTTGTAATCTCTTATACTGGATCTTTATTTTCAATAAAATCTCCCTTCATCATTGTGTTTTTTCAAATTGTTCAAAGCACTAAAGACTTAGTGATGCAACATTAGTCCTTTAACTTGCTATTGTTCAAATTGTTCAAAAATTGTTCAATAAATTTTTGGGCCCGGGCCATGCCCAAAAATTTCAGCTCGGTCATCCGGGCCAAATCGGTCGGGCTTAAGGTGTGGCCTAAGCCCGCCCATCCAAAAGGGTGGGTCGGGCTGACCCGCGGGCTTTTTTAAAAACAAAATATTAAAATTCTTTATTTTTTTATCAAAATACAATTTAATATATACTTTATCATATAAATTATACTTTAATAAATACTAAACAACTCTTAAATTTATAATTGACATCATTTTTACTAATTTATTACACATAATACATCAAATTAATATTAATATACTATATATTATATATATAAAATATTAAAAAAATATATATAATTAATATTCAGGCAGGGGCCACAGGGCCAGAACATTAGCCCAGGCCCGACCCTTTCCTTTTAAAAAATTAGCCCGGTCGGGCCGTGCCGCTGGCCAGAAATTATTGGCCAAGCCCGACCCTTTTTTCGGGCAAGGCCGAGCTGATTTGCCCATCCCTAATTGCTATAACCATTTGGCTAAGGAGTTAGGTGAAAACTGTAGAGTCAATAATCATACTAGAAGGGGGGTTGAATAATGTGGTGTTAGAGGCTTTGAATTTTCTTCGAAAATAAGTGCGATAAATGAAAGAACACCAAGAACTTATAGTGGTTTGGCCAACTCAATGCCTACATCCATTACCTAAGTATCATCACTTAGGATTTTCACTATCAATATTCTCAAACATTACAACTTCACTTTCTAGCTAAGTGAGAACTCTTACAAGGTTCTTGATTCTGGTTCATTAACAAAAACCAACCTAAGGATCTACCTTTGATCCCTCTCACAATCACTCTTTTAAAAGTGTTCACAAACACTCACCAACAGATTAAAAGCTAGTGATACAAGCAAGTGAAGAATCAAGTTTAAGAACAAATACACTTGTATCAATAAATGAGAAATTTAATTCTTTGATGCTTGGTAGTTGTAAGAATTCAATGCCCAGATGTTTTGTTAGTTATTTCTGGCCTACCAAGCATGTATTTATACTTCTCTCTTGATTTCAGACCGTTGTGGGGTGTATTATAGCCGTTGTGGTATTAAATGAGGGCATTTAATACACTGTCAGAGTCTTCTCACGTACGTGACCAAAATCTCACGTACGTTACCTGACTTGATGTTCATCACACGTACGTGATAAGTACATACACGTACGTTGATCATAGCTGATCCCCAGTTCACGTAGGTGAATAACATCTGACGTACGTGACTTCTATGTCTGAACCATCCAGTAGCTCCTGTTTTCATTCTAGAGCATCTCGCGTACTAGAAACTCAATCTCATGTACTTTAGTTAGATGTGATGTACGTGAATATTTATGTTTG